>VZQC01005063.1:3061796-3370782 GCA_009823505.1 Rhizomys pruinosus | reverse complement strand
ATTTTTTTTAATTTTATTTATTTCTGTATGTGTATCAATGTACTGTCTGCATGCAGGTTTGTGCGCCAGTGTCGTACAATGCCGCGGAGGTCAGAAGAGGGTCTCAGATTCCCCTGGAACTGGAGTTCTCCTGGAATTGGAGTTTCAGACGGCTCTCGGCCGCCATGTGGGTGCTGGGGATCGAACCCGGGTCCTCTGTAAGAGCGGTCGGTGCTCTTAACCGCTAGGCCATCCAAAATATAAATGGAAATATGTAGTTTAGTCTGGATATTGAGTTAAGTTTTGTGGGCTGGAGAGATAGCCTAGTGGTTAAGAGCACCGACAGCTCTTGCAGAGGACCCAGGTTCGATCCCCAGCACCCACATGGCGGCCGAGAACCGTCTGTAACTCCAATTCCAGGAGAACTCCAGTTCCAGGGGAATCCAAGACCCTCTTCTGACCTCCGCGACATTGGACGACACGGGTGCACAGACCTGCATGCAGACAGTACATTCATACACATACAAAAAAAAAAGTTTTGTTTGCAGCTAAGCTATTTTTGCAGGTAAGTGCATCCACTGGCTTTCATCGTTTCCATTTAATCAAGTTGAAAACTGTTATGACTCCTTAATTTTTCAGATGAGGAAAATATTAGATATCTCACAATGCACACACAATATATAGGCCTTAAACCCAAGTGAATGAATTTTCAATTTTTTATTCAAATTTAGACGCCCTCCTACCTCCTCACCTCCATGTCCTCCCACAAACATCAGATTTTAGGCATTCTGTAATATGTTAGGTCCTATCTGGTCAAGCATTTCTATCCAGATGTACCTCAGTGCAAGTTTACCCACTGCAGACTAGTCAGCTTATCTAGAGTCACTACCTTAAAGATCTACTCTTCCTAACCCACAGTAGTTATTTGCCAACAGTTCCTTGGCTAGTGTTGGGCCTGCTGCATATGTCATCAACTCTATGTTGGGTTTGAGTCTGATTGAGTTCACATTGGTATCATGCATATTGTCAGCATTGCTATAACTTCATATTAACAACTTTTTAACACTTAAATTTAGTACTTCAAAAATAACTTCTTAGGATTTATTTGCTAATTCCAGGAGATAATCAAGAGATTTGGTGATAGTCTGCGTTATTTTGAGAGACTCTTAGATCGCTCTCACCAACCACTCAAAGGGAGATCCCTTCTGTCTGGTTCTGTTTTCCTGCCATACAGCCTCCAGATACACTGGTATTCTAATGTTCTGACAGTGTACGTGCATTTCTCATGGGGTCTCGGGACCATCACATTACCCTCTGAGTTAGCCACCCAAGATCCAACCATCTCTATTCTTTCTTCTTCCTTTCCCACCTCCCTCCTCCTTCCCCAGCCCCAATACCCTCATTATCCCTGCCCTCCCCATCTCCTGAGTTCCCTTCCCTGACTATATATGCCCCCCCATACATTTCTTCTTTCTCCCTTCCTACTAAACACCCCCCCCCCAGTAATATCTGTTCTTTACTATCTCCCTCTTTTGGGTTCTTTCTTTTCCTGTAACTCCATATAGCCTTGCCATTTTCTTGACTCCTGATGTTAAATCAGGATATGTACTCACATTTAGGGGATTGGTAATCCAATCCATAAATTAAGAAGAGCAGATGTCATTTGGTTTTCTGCCTTCATGCTACTTTACTTAGTGAAACACTCTGTATTGCCATCTATTTACTTGTAAATTTCATAATTTCATGCTTTCTTACTGCTGAGTAGTACTTCACTGTGAAGATGTACTACAATTTCATTATCCATTTGTCAGTTGCAGGACATTTATGTTGTTTTCATTTTTGAGCTATTGTGAAGAAAGCAGCAACAAACATGGATGTACAGGTATCTCTACAGTATGATGAGTCCTTTGGATATATGCCAAGGAGTGGTATCACTGGGTCATATGATAGGTTTATTTTTAATTTTTGAGAGTTCTCTGTACTGCCAGACTCTATTGATCAAGACAGGACATACTTCAGAAATAGGACTTAGAGTAATAGTACAGAAACTGACATGGAAGCCTTCTACCTGAAGTTTACCACTCATCACACTGCTAAGGGAGAAAATAAATCAACCCTACAATGCAGCCCTAAAGGCTAACAACCATAATGATCTGCACAGAAACTACCCCTATTGGGTGCAGTAATGGTACTGTTAATCTGGGGGCTAATCAACAGGTATGGAATTAGATATAAAACCCTTTCAGTGGGAGTGAACTTGTGCCTGCCAATTAAACTCAGCCAAATTCACATGGCTGGAGATACCACAGATCCTAGAGAAAGCTATCAGTATCATATCTCTATTCAAGTGAAATTTCTTACCATACAGTAAATACAGAATATTATATACACAGACAAGCATATGGTGCATCACTCATCATGATGGTTAATCCTAGGAGATACATCTACAGTTGAACCTCTCCACCACAGACTCACAGAACATAGTTGAATGAAGGGCAAAGAGAAAATGATTGTATCCATCAATTCTCACCAGTGAAGCTGCCTTACACAATAGAGTGCAATGCAAATGGAAGCCCACAAGTGGCCAAGTTTCAAAGAAAGAGAGCCCCCAGATTGTGTAGCCCGGGATAGAACTCCTAGAGTAAACTTCGCCTAGCCAGGGCTCAGGGGTCATTTTGGAAGAGCGGACTGAAAGATTGCAAGACCCAAGGCTGGTGCATAAACATGCAAGTAGAGGGTTACAGGCAATTGGAAGCTTTCCCATGTGAAGTTGTGGCTCTGTTGGCATCGGGCAGAGGGCATATGCCAACTCAGATAATGTCTCAGAGTAGAGCAAGATAAAGGGTGGTTGTCTGGCCCTGGATTACTGCGGGGTGAGGAACATTAAGATTTACTTAAGATTTCTAGGTGTGCTGACTAGATTCCAGTGGATGAATTTGCACAGAGGGACATCTGTGTTCAAAAGCTTGACTGGATAGGACTTAACTTGGACATTGTAGTGCATGAGTTCTGAGGGTTGGGACATGGGAAGGCTCCTAAATTTGATTAGGAAGCTTGTTTGAAATGTGTACATACTCAAAAACTTTTTAATATAAAATATTTTGAGTAAAAATATGTAAAGAATTAAAAATAAGTAACGTTCTAAGAAAATAAGTAGTCAGAGGCTTCAACATTACCTAAATACTCTATAAGGCCTTTATGCTAATTAGCAACATTTTATTTACAAAAGAAAGAAATATGACTTCATGAGATTTGCAGGCAAATGGATGGAACTTGAAGCCATTATGCTAAGTGAAGTAATACAGTCCCCAAAAAGCAAACGGGGAATGGTTTCCCTCATTTGTGGATGCTAGTACCAAATCCTCCAATTGAAAGAAAAGCTGAGCAATGTTGTTATATTTCTTTCTATCTGAAGGCAACTGTGAAGTTATAATGTGAATATCTTATTAAGCCCTACTATTGACTTACCACTTTCAGACATGGTAATTAATTTATGTAGGCAGAAGGTATATATTCATATTTTAGAGTAATATAAAATTAGAAGAAAAAATGTGAACCACTAAACATAAAAAAGTGACTTCTGGATGTTGAATGTTTGTCAGATGGGTCACTGGTGAAGAGTTCCACTCTTAACTTGTTTTGAAATTAACCTAGAGTTTGTTTTCAGAGTTTGTAATTTTGGTATATGTATGGAGTATATATATATGTGTGTGTGTTTGTGTGTGTGTGTGTGTGTGTGTGTGTGTTTGTGTGAATATTTTGGAGTAATACAAAATTAAAGGGAACAATGACAAAAAAAGATGTGTAAACTTCTGTGTCAAAAAAGCTAAAAAAAGACTGAGAAAAAGATGCAAGATAGGACTTAACATGTATGGCAGAATGCATGAATTCTGGTGAAGGGGGTATGGATGGGGAAATGGTCTAAATTTGATTAAGAAATGTACGAAGGTGCTGGAGAGATGGCCTAGTGGTTAAGAGCACCGACTGCTCTTGCAGACGAAATGGGTTCAATCCCCAGCAACCACATGGCAGCTGAGAACTGTCTTTGACTCCAGTTCTAGGGGAATCCAACACCCTCTTCTGACCTCTGCAGCATTGCACAACACAGGCGCACCAACCTACATGCAGACAGTACACTTATACACATAAAAAATAAATAAATTAATTAATTAAAAAATATGAAATGTACAGAAGCTCAATAAAAATTAAGAAAAAAAAGAAAAAAATTCATCTTTTGACTAAAAAATAAATAAAAAGATAATTTAGGGGGCTGGAGAGATGGCTCAGCGGTTAAGAATGCTGATTGCTCTTGCAGAGGACTTGGGTTCAATTTCCAGCATACACATGGGGGCTAAGAACCGTCTTTAAGCAAGGTGTGGTGTGCTGGTTGTTCATGCCTTTAAATGTAGCATCTTAGCACTCGGGAGGCAGAGGCAGGTGGATCTCTGTGAGTGCAAGTCCAGCCTGGTCTACAGAGTGAGTTCCAGGCCAGCTGGGGATATAGGGAGACCCTGTGTAGAAAAAAAAATAAATAAATAAACAATTTATTGGAATTGAACATTTAATAAAAAATGAACTGTTAAAGTCAGGCATGGTGGCTTACACCTTTAATCCCAGCACTTGGGAGGCAGAGGGAGGAGGATCTCTGTGAGTTCAAGGCCAGCCTGTCTACATAGAGATTTTCAGGAAAGCTGGGGCTACAGGGAAACCCTGTCTCAAAAAGACCAAAAGAAAAAAAAGAACTCATATTATCTTTACATTTCAAAATTATGTATATATTTACGTATCATATTCTTTTTTTTTTAATTTTTTTTTTATTTATTATTTTTGTATGTGTATGAGTGTACTGTCTGCATGCAGGTTTGTGCACCTGTGTCGTGCAATGCCGTGGAGGTCAGAAGAGGGCGTCGGATTCCCCTGGAACTGGAGTTCTCCTGGAATTGGAGTTTCAGACGGTTTCAGCCGCCATGTGGGTGCTGGGGATCGAACCCGGGTCCTCTGCAAGAGCGGTCGGCGCTCTTAACCGCTAGGCCATCTCTCCAGCCCCCTCGTATCATATTCTTTATGGACCCTGTAACCTCACTTGACTGGGCCTACAACTCTTTATGTGAACTAGGATGGCCTTGATCTCACAGAGATCTGCCCGCCTCTGCCTCCTGAGTGTTAAGACTAAAGACATGTATCACCACACCCAGTTACATATTTTGAAAGAAATATTTACTATATTTACTTATTCTTGAATCTGAATATAGTTTGTGTGTGTGTGTGTGTGTGTGTGTGTGTGTCTGTGTGTCTGTGTCTGTGTGTCTGTGTGTGTAAATGTGTGGTTGTGCCACAGGGAATGTATGAAAGTCAGAGGACAAATATTTGGAGTTGGTTCTTGGAATTGGATGCAAGTCACCATGCTTGCTCACAAAGCACTTTACCTAGTAAGCTATTTTCTCAGATGGATTATATATTTATTAGGCATATAACATAATAAAACACAACTGAGTCATAATCTACAATTATACAAATGGCCTTTAAGAAAAATGAAAAGTTATTAATAGGAGTAATTCCTAAGGAGAAAATTTATAATGTTAGCTCAAATTATTGAAGAGAATCAAACTATATGAAAGATGATTATCTAATTCTTGAAATGAGTTATTGAACAAATGAAGGTGCTCACTTATTATTTGAAAGCACACCTTTTCACACTTCAGTAAGTAGTTACTGTGGCTTAAAATGCCTGAATACTCAATTATTGGCAAATTGGTATAGGCTATTTAAGCAGAAAAAATTCTCACAAATTAAGTGTTCAGCTGTATGCTACAGAGCTCAGTATTAGTTTTAGTGTCTGTAGGGGTTCAGAGTGCAATGTGGATTATATTTCAAAGTTCTAATACATAAAGTATTAGATAACCAAATGGCAAACAGAAGAACATTAACAGTTATCCACTAATATTGAAGTCAGCATAATATGGGATTAACTGAAATTGTGGCTTTATGTCTCAAAATAAATTTAAAATAGGACCCAGTCTTATAGTGTGTAAATTCTTCAATTTATCTAGCTTACAGCTTGAAATATAGTTTCCTGGTGGAAGGCGTTTTTGTATACTCTGAAGCAAAATGGATACTAAAATACTTGAAATTTGATGGATAATGTCATAGCAGGGGGGAAAATATAGTATGAATATCTAACCTATTTTACAACTTATCAGGAATATTTATAAATATCTTGCTTGTCCCTTTTCCAAGTTTCGAAAACCAGAGAAAAGTACAGGTTGATATGTTGAGTGCTCGTGCTATGAACTAGTGAATATGGCTCTTTAAACTGAAGATAATACATGGCAGGAACAAAATCTCCCAAGGAACTCCCTTAAAATCACCAGGGCAGCATTCTGCTCCAGTGGCTTAAAAGTGCCCTGCTGGTTTGAAATATAATTGCACTTTTGTGGCACTTAATTGAATAAAAGCCACTCACTGACTTTAAATAAAATTCCATTACTTTAATTGTTGTTCAGTGATATGACCCAGTGTTCTAAAAAAGATTTTTTGCATGAGAGCTTTTCCTGGAAAAGCACAAAAGGAAAAATGCTATCTAACATAGGTTTTGTATAATACTCCAACTTTACAGTTAGGTAAATTGATTTGGAGGTTATTTTAGCAAGGTAAACTATATATATGTATATATATATGTGTATATATATATATACATATATATATATATATATATATATATATCTCAAATGTAGTGTTTCCTATGTAAATCATCAGTATTGAACAGGGAAATACATAATTTGGACTAAAAAGGTAAAATAATAATAATGTAGATAAAATGTGTGAAGGACTCAAAAGGAGCCAATTGGAAGACTTTCATTATAAAATCTCATATTTTCATAGCATTACTAGGTTACTGTTAGAGATTTGGAAACAAAAGTAAAGAAAATTTAATTTCTCCAAACCAGCACAGCTAGACAATTAGAGAGATGGAATTCAGGGAAAGGTTTCTTGACTCTGATGTTTTATTCATTACACTACTAAAAAAAATAAGAGCAAAACCTTGTATTCAAATAGTAACAATCTTAAGGTGGAAATTCTCTGATACTCTGCTAAACATTTTTTAGCTCTCTCTCTCTCTCTCTCTCTCTCTCTCTCTCTCTCTCTCTCTCTTTACTTTTTTCCTGTTCTAATTCACACAAGGCATCTTTCCTCTAGTCTTTCTTTCCTTGGCCTATAAGAAATAAATCACTGCCTCTTATGTTTTATTTATTTTCTTTAACTCCTAAATAGCTCTCTCGCTCTCTCTCTCTCTCAATCTTAAGGTCTCTCTTCCCCTATCCTCTGCTACACTTTTTTTCTCTCTCTCTCTCTCTCTCTCTCTCTCTCTCTCTCTCTCTCTCTCTTTACTTTTTTCCTGTTCTAATTCACACAAGGCATCTTTCCTCTAGTCTTTCTTTCCTTGGCCTATAAGAAATAAATCACTGCCTCTTATGTTTTATTTATTTTCTTTAACTCCTAAATAATAAAGTACAACAAAATATGTAAGTCAAACAACAAATATCCATTGCCATCATTCTGAAGGCTAGAATAACCAGGTGTCAAGAGGCTTACAACTTATAAAGGAGGAATGGATAGTTTGGTGACAATAGTTAGTACTCCTTGGTATTTAATGTCAAATATATATTCTCTAGTGGGAAAGCTAGGCATGTTGGCTAATAGCCCATGCTAATGAGGTCCATTTAAGATGATCTTCAGCATTTGCCCATTTCCCGAATAAAGTCACCTTCCCATACACTTCAACATAAGATTTTTTCAGGGAACACAGTTCATCCTAATTGACTCATAATAATTAATGGAACTCTTTACTATAAAACCTCATGCTCCCCTGAGTGAGGCATTGATATGGCCATCATAGCACTAATTATTACTCACTTTCAGTTTTCTTGCATGAGAGAAATATTGATAGTTTTCCTTGGTCATATCTAGAGTAGGACCATTTTGCAATTATTGGCAGAGTTATTAATTGCCTTAAAGCCTGAAGATCAGTTTTCACACATCCACTATATATTTCCATTATGTGAAAACACCTAGCACTTAGAATTATGCCAACCAGGGCTTTCTGGGCATGTTTATAGGTCAACTGACAAAACATTCTCCAGAAGAGAAATTTGGTGTTATGAAATAACAAATTAAAGAAGGTATTGAGACATCCAGAAGTCTCCTACAACAGTAAAACTCCCCTAAAACTCAAATGTGCCATGATATTTTCAAATTACTAACAATTAGAATAATTTCTTTTATTTGACTACTAATTTTCTTGCTAGCTCTAATAAGAAATAAAACTTCCAAAATCTTAAAAACTATGATTTCAGTCTCATCATTAATGGTATTTTATCAGATAAGGGAAGGTGGGTATGGAATTAAGCAACTTAACTAAGTTCTCAAGCAATAAAAAATAATTTATACTTAAGAATATATACAATTATGTGTCAACAATATCCTCTGGCTAGGGTACATTTAGCTAGATGATGAAAGCATTAAATTTTTACTCTGCATGCCCAACTTTGAAGATTAGATTAGATTAGATACACTATGCTAGTTACTTGTAAATAATTAAATAATAGAAAATATAGAGAAGACAGAGGTTTTTTAACTACCTTCATGCAAATAATAATGAAAATTTTAAATTTTATTGCTCCTAATTTGCAACAAAGATAACATAAAAATTGTAATCTAAATCATGCTATTATAAAGTCCCATATAACCTAGTATTTTATGGTGTTTTCATAGTTGAAGACATTCCCTGGTTTGAGAGTAAAAGATATGAAGATATAGCCATCCCAGGGCCCCCATGTATGCAAGTTTGGAGTGACACTCCACTATTTCAGTAGCTACTCAAATCTGGCGCTATCCGGAAATGCATTGATTTATAATGGGAATATCGATGTTGAATTAAAATACTCTACTTATTTCTTAACTGTTATTTCATTTTTTAAATATATATATATATATATATATTATCAAATCTAGACCTGTGTTCCCCCCCAATTCCCCCACCCCACCAGAGCTCATGTATTCTGCCAAACATGCTTTTCATCTCTTTCTCAGTCTTTCTCAAAATTCTCCATGTGGAAGTTGACTGTTTTGAACAGAAGTTCACTGTTTCAGTCAGTTCTTTGATGCAGTCCTTTCTGTTGTTGTTGTTGTTGTTGTTGTTGTTGTTGTTTCCAATATGCATCACTCCCAACTGCTTGGACAAAAGCTCAAGGGGCCGTGCACAAGAAATACTTACAACTAGGTAATTGGCACTAGCATCCACAGATGAGGGATACCATTCGTCGTTTGTTTTTCTGGGACTGTGTTACTTCACTCAGCATGATGTCCTCTAGCTCCAGCCATTTTCCTGCAAAGCTCATGATGTCATCTTTCTTTACTGCTGCATAGAACTCCATTGTGTAGATGTACCACATTTTCTCTATCCACTCGTCAGTTGAGGGGCATTTAGGTTGGTTCCAGCTCCTTGCTATTGTGAAGAGAGCTGCAATAAACATGGCCGTGCATGTATCTCTGTGGTGGCGTAAGTCTTGAGGGTACATGCCCAGGAGTGGTATGGCTGGGTCGGGTGGCAAGTTCATTCCAAGTCTTCCAAGGGTTCTCCACACTGCTTTCCATAGTGGCTGTACGAGTTTACATTCCCACCAGCAGTGGATGAGTGTTCCCCTTTCCCCACAACCTCTCCAGCACTTGGTATCATTTGTTTTCTTGATCCTAGCCAGTCTTATTGGAGTAAGATGATATCTTAAAGTGGTTTTCATTTGCATTTCCTTAATGATTAGTGATGTTGAGCAGTTCTTGAGGTGTTTCTCAGACATCTCTAATTCCTCGCTTGTGAAGTCTCTGTTCAGTTCTTTGCTCCATCTATTGAGCGGGTCATTTGTTTTCTTTTTTCTTTGTTTTTTGAGTAGTTTATATATTCTGGAAATCAATGCTTTGTCAGATGTATCTGCAGTGAAGGTTTCCTCCCACTCTGTGGGATTTCTCTTCACTTCCTTGATTGTTTCTTTTGATGTACAGAAGCTTTTGAGTTTGATGAGGTCCCATTTGTCAATTGTCGACCTTAATTCTTGTGCAGCTGCTGTCTGATTTAGGAAGTCTTTTCCTACGCCTATGTCTTGTAGTCTGCTGCCAACTTTTTCTTCTATCACCTTCAGAGTTTGGGGTTTCACGTTGAGGTCTTTAATCCATCTGGAGTTGACTTTTGTACAGGGCGAGAGGTAGGGGTTTAATTTCATTCTTCTACAAGTGGTGATCCAGTTTTGCCAACACCACTTGCTGAAGATGCTGTCTTTTCTCCATTGTGTCTTCTTGGCCCCCTTGTTAAATATGAGATGGCTGAAATTGTATGTGCTCAGGTTTGGATCTTTGGTTTTGTTCCATTGGTCAACAGATCTGTTTTTGTTCCAATACCAGGCTATTTTTATGAATATAGCCCTGTAGTATAGTTTGAAGTCTGGTATAGAGATCCCCCCTATATTGCTCTTTTCGCTCAGGGTTGTTTTGGCTATTCAGGGTCCTTTGTTTTTCCAAATGAATTTAAGGACTTTTTTTCCAAGCCTGTATGGAAACTCTTGGGGATTTTGATAGGAATTGCATTAAATCTATACAAGAGTTTTGGTAGAATGGACATTTTTACAATGTTAATTTTCCCAATCCATGAGCATGGGAGGTTTTTCCATCTTCGATGTCTTCTTCAATTTCTTTCTTTAAAGGTTTAAAATTTTGTTGTGGAGATCTTTGGTGTCTTTGGTTAGGTTTGTTTCTAGGTATTTTATTGTTTTTGAGGCTATTGTGAGTGGGAAGGTCTCTTTGAACTCCTTCTCCGGTTGCTTGTTCTTGGTGTAAAGAAAGGTCATTGATTTTTTTTTTTAAGTATCCTGCCACTTTGCTGAAGCTGTTAATAATTTCTAGAAGTATTCTGGTGGAGTTTTTAGCATCCCTTAAGTAAACAATCATATCATCACTAACTAGGAATAGCTTGACTTCCTTTTTTCCAATTAGTACTCCTTTAACTTCCTTTTCTTGCCTTACTGCTCTAGCAAGTGTTTCAAGCACTATATTGAAGAGGAGTGGTGACAGGGGCAGCCTTGCTGAGTTCCTACCTTTAAAGGGAATTTTGCTGTCATTTCCCCATTTAGGATGATATTGGCTGTGGGTTTCCTGTATATGGCTTTGATGACATTGAGGAATGATCCCTCCAATCCAATTCCTTCTAGGACTTTAAGCATGAAGGGATGCTGGATTTTGTCAAAGGCTTTTCAGCATCAATTGAGATGATAGTGTAGTTTTTGTCTTTCATTCCATTTATGTATTTGATGGTGTTTATTGATTTTCCTATGCTGAACCATCCCTGCATCTTCAGTATGAATCCAACTTGGTCATGATGGATGATCTTCTTGATGTGGTTCTTTATGCGATTTGCCAGTATCTTGTTTAGAATTTTGGCATCTGTGTTCATTAGGGAGATGGGTCTATAATTCTCCTTTTTAGTTGTATCTTTGCCTGGTTTTGGTAATAGAGTGATGCTAGCTTCATAGAAGGAATTTGGGAGAATTCCCTTTGATTGTATCCTTCTAAGCATTTTCAGTAATAATGGTTGTAGGTCTTTTTGAAATGTTTTATAGAATTCTGTCATGAAACTGTCTGGGCCTGGGCTTTTTTTAGTTGGGAGGTTTCTTATTACATCTTCAATTTCTTCATCTGTTATGGGTCTGTTAAAGCTGTCGATCTCTTCTTGGTTGAGCTTTGGCGATTCCCAGGATTTCAGATCTTCATCCATTTCTTCAAGGTTTTCAAACTTGGTAGAGTATAGGTTTCTGAAGTATTCCTGTATGATTTTCTGGATCTTTTCCTTGTTTGTTGTGATATTTCCCTTTTCATCACAGATTGTATTGATTTGGAGTTGTTCCTTCTTTCTTTTGGTTAACTGGGCTAGAGGTCTGTCTATCTTGTTTATTCTTTCAAAGAACCAAATTTTGGATTCATTGATTTTTTTGTATTATTTTCTTTGTTTCTATTTCATTGATTTCTGCTCTGATTTTTGTTATTTCTTCCTGTCTGTTGTGTTTAGGGTTTATTTGTTGTTGTATCTCAAGTCTCTTTAGCTGCAGTGTTAGATCGTTCACTTGTGCTCTTTCTGTTTTTCTAATGTAGGCACCCAAGGCTATAAAATTTCCTCTTAGGACTGCTTTAAGGTATCCCATGGGTTTTATTGTGTTGTATTGTCATTGTCATTCAGTTCCAGGAATGCTTTTATTTCTTTCTTTATCACTTCCTTGACCCATTCATTATTCAAGAGTGTGTTGTTTAGTCTCTGTGTGTTCTTGTAGGCAGTAGGGCTTATCTTAGTGTTGATGTTGAGCTTTATTGCACTGTGGTCTGATAGAATGCATGAAATTATTTCAATCTTTTTGTATCTGTGGAGGTTTCTTCTGTGTCCCTGTATGTAGTTGATTTTGGATAATATTCTGTGAGGTGCTGAGTAGAAAGTGTATTCTCTGGTATTAGGGTGGTCTATGAGGTCCATTTGGTGTATCATATCGTTCAGTTCAGATGTATCTCTGTTTATTCTTTGTCCTGTTGACTTATCCAAAGGACTCAGTGGGGTAATGACGTCCCCTCCTATGAGTGACTTGTGGTCCTGGAGAATTGTCTTTATAAAGTTTGGTGCACCAGAGTTTGGTGCATATATATTCATAACTGTGAAATCTTCTTGGCGAATTGTTCCTTTGATAAAAATGTAACGGCCTTCGTTGTCTCTTCTGATTTCCTTTACTTTGAAGTCTATTTTGTCTGATATTAAAATATCAACACCTGCTTTCTTTTTGGTACCATTTGCTTGGAATATTTTTTCCATCTTTTCACTTTAAGGTAGTGCCTGTCCTTGAAGGTAAGATGTGTTTCTTGTAGACAGCATATTGATGGATTCTGTTTCCTAATCCAATCTCCCAGTCTATGTCTTTTGAATGGGGAATTTAGTCCATTAATATTTAAGGTTATGACTGATAGGTTTGTGTTGCTTCCTTTTGCCTTATTATCCATTTGCGGTTTGGGTTTAGGTTTCTACTTCTGCAGTTATCCTTTTATTTATTTCTCTTTCTAGGTGCCTGGGGATGGTTGCTCCTTTCTTTTGTCCTTTGAATTGCTTCAAGTATTCTCTGAAGGGTTGGTTTTCCAGACATGTATTCTTTCAACTTATTTATGTCATGGAAGGTTTTTCTCTCTCCTTCAATTGTAATCAACATTTTTGCTGGGTATAGTAACTTGGGTTCACATCTATTGTCCTTTAACACTGGGAATGCTTTGCTCTAGGTTCTTCTTGCTTTCATAGTTTGCATTGAGAAGTCAGTTGTAATTCTGATAGGTTTCCCCTCATAGGTCACTTGTTGTTTTTCTCTTGTGGGTTTAAGGATTTTGTCTTTTTTTGGGGGGTGTCTAGCATTTTAACTGTGATGTGGCATGGAGAGTTTCTTTTCTGATCTTGTCTGTTTGGAGTTCTGTGTGATTCTTGTATTTGTATTGGTTTGTCTTTTTTTAGTTTGGGGAAGTTTTCATGTATTATTCTGTTGAAGATCTGATCAATACCATTCTTGGGATTCTTCTCCTTCCTCTATTCCTATGATGCGCAGGTTTGATCTTTTCATAGTGTCCCACAGTTCCTGGTAGTTCCAATTTTGTGTATTTTTAAATTTTTCATGATCTTTACTTGAGCTTTTTAGTTGTTCTGTGTTATCTTCCAGGTCTGATATTCTTTCTTCTGCTTCCTCCATTCTGCTTCTGAGGCTTTTTCCATTCCTTTCCTCTTGATTGGATGAGTGTTTGATTTCCTTTTTCATTTCCTCTTCGGATTTCTTTAGTACTTCTACTTCTTTTTAGAGCATCTCAATTGCTTCCTATAGCTCTTTGCTTCACTGGTTGGTTTCCTTATCTTTTTCAGCATGGGATCTTTTCAGTGTTTCTACTTCCTTCCCAAGTTTGTCATTCTCTCTCTCTCTCTCTCTCTCTCTCTCTCTCTCTCTCTCTCTCTCTCTCTAGGTCCTTCTTGAGTTCTTCATTCTCTTTTCTTAGTTCTTTGATTTGCTCTTATAATCTTATAGTTCTTTAAATATTTTCCCAATTGTGTTTCTGATATTTGTGTCCTGGGCCATCCCCAGGGGGATCCCACTGAAGGAATCTTCCATAGGGTTGGTAGAGGTTTGTGCGGAATTATCCTTCCCCTTTCCCGCGTTGTCTCTTCTTCCTGTTCCTGGCATATGGGCTTCTCCTTTCCTGTATTCCAATGTGAGTCTTAAATTCCTCTTCACTGTGTTGAAGGCTTGCTTTGCTTGCCTCCTTCAGTTGCCTTCATAATCCCGGGGGAGGGGGTGCTCTTTAGCCTGCCCTGGTACTTGCACTTCAGCTGGTCTTGGGAGAGCTCAGATCTCAAGACTCACACAACCCTGCCATTTATACCAACTGGGAGGATAACTCAGCTCCCACAGCCACAAAAGCCAATTAAGCCAAAAACAACTGGATTAAGGGATTAACTAAATTAAGTCAATCAACAATCAGCCTTGCTGAAGCACCCAGCTCCTACCTACCTTCCTGAGCTTCAGCTAGTCTCAGGAGATCTCCTGTTATTTCCTTTTTTATAATGCTTGTATTGATGTTTTGTGTATTTCAGACATCATGTCTCAGTTCAGTTTAGACATATTTATTCCCCTTTCCCTTCTCCCTACTCCATCCCAGATCATGCACTCTGCCACAACTATCCTGCATCTTTCTCTCAGTCTTTTTTTTTATGTTTAAGAATACCCTACTTGGGGGATGGAGAGATGGTCTAGCGGTTAAGAGCGCCGACCCCTCTTACGGAGGACCCGGGTTCTATCCCCAGCGCCCACATGGCGGCCGAGAATCGTCTGAAACTCCAATTCCAGGAGAACTCCAGTTCCAGGGGAATCCGACACACCCTCTTCTGACCTCCGTGGCATTGCACGACACGGGTGCACACACTTGCATGCAGGCAGTGCATTCATACACATACAGAAATAAATAAAATTAATTAAAAAAAAAGAATACCCTACTTATTTTAACTTTTGTGAATATTACCAAGTATTGTGTGTGTGTGTGTGTGTGTGTGTGTGTGTGTGTGTGTTTGTGTGTGTGCGTGCAGCTGTGCTCCATGATACAGGTGCATAAGAAGGCCAGAGGTTCCGCCTGAAATTTTCTTCCTCAACTGCCTCCTACCTTAATTTCTTTGAGACAGGGTTTTTACTTGAATCTGGAGATCAAGATTTAGGCTAGACTGGCTGGGCAGAAAGCCCTCGGGATCTGCCTGCTTCTGCCCCGCAGTGTTATATAAAGAATATAGCCATAAGGCATGGCTCAGTGATTAAGAGCACTTACTACTCTTGCAAAGGACACAGGTTAAGTTGCAGCTTCTACATCTTGTGGATTATGACCACCTGTAACTTCAGGTCCAGCAGACCTAACATAATCGTCTGGCCTTTGCAGGCACTTACAGATACGGCACATAGAGACATTCAGGACACATGCATACACATAAAGCAAAAATAAGTAAATAAATCTTTATACAAAGAGTATTTGGGGAGTAGCAATATCTTTAGAGGTTAAAAATGCTGGCTATTCTTACAGAGGATCATGGTACTTCCAGCATCTACATTATAGCTAATAGTCTAAACTCCAATTCCAAGGCATTCGATGCCCTATTCTGACCTCCATGCACGTTATGCAACATGAAATCACTTACATATATGCAGGGAATACCCTCATACACATAAAATTATAAAAAAGAATATATCCACAGAAGGCTTTTATTTAGGAGTTAGAGAACTGAACTCCAATTCCAATACTTGTACAATTTACCCACTGAACCATTCCACAGAACCAGTATTTTTTTTTAATTAAACATTTATAACTATTTTTGAATTGCTAGAGTTATGTTAGGCTTTAAGGGATATAAATATGTCTTAAGATTATTTTTCATGAATATGTATGTATTATCCTTGTAAGATAATCAAAGGTGAGCAATACAGTAAGGTTTACCTACTCAGAATGTGCAAAGGGGGAAAGCACTAGCATTTCTTTCTCTCTAATTCTTCTTATTTGGAACATTGGACACTGATTTCTTGTACACTTGCAGTTGGACAGGCTTATGTGAATAGTTAGTACCGAATAGTAAGAGTGGAACGCTTGTACCACTTTTAATGTGTGGTCTCAACAAGCCCTCTTATGACCCCTATGTTCTTTCTCCTGTTTGCCTGACTTACAAGGCTTGTGCAGCAATTGTACCTATAAGAAAGCAATGAACTCGACCATAAGTCATTGCTTAAAGGATAATTGCCTGAGAGAAAAGGCAGTTCTAAAGCTGACTTCTACTTTATGAGAATAAGACTTTGTTTACTTACACCATTGAGATGATAGACATAATCTATGTCATCCTCTTGCCTAGATGCTCATTGATAGGTAATGATAGCTGTCATTCTCATTCTGGCAGTAAGATAGTTTGTGCTCTTCTGATCCAATTCAAATTCAAGTAGGAATGTGGCAGGAGAGGGAGGTGAAACAGAAATAGCCTAAGGATTTCTCGTCCATTGTACCTTTATAAACAGCTCTCTCGGGTTGCAAAATCAATAACATATGTTACATTGGCCAGACTCATAGTCATTAAAGTCTCCTCAGTATTCAACATTTAATATATTTAAATATGCGATAAACCCAAAGCTGTCATTCTATTTTCAAAACAAGGTAAGAAAACTGGCATCAATAGCCTGGTGTGGTGGTGCACGCCTTTAATCCCAGCACTTGGGAGGCAGAGGCAGGCAGATCTTTGTGAGTTCAAGGCCAGCCTGGTCTATGGAGTGAGTTCCAGGACAGCTGGGACTACAGGGAGACCCTGTCTCAAAAAGACAAAAAGAAAAAAAAAAGAAAAAAAAAAAGAAAAAGAAAATTGGCATTAAGAATTGCAACAATAGAGGAATGGATAAAGAACATATTTGATCTGGAAAGATGACTCAATAAGTCAGTGCTTCCTGTGTAGGTATAAAGACCTCTGTTTGATCCCCTGTGTTCAGATAAAAGGTGCCATTTACTCTCATAACCACTGTGCTGGAAGGGAGAGACAAGCAGATCCCTAGAACTCACAGTGCAATAAACCTAGCCAATTGGTGAAATCCAGCCCAAAATAATAATAATAATAATAATAATAATAATAATAATAATAATAATAAGGAAAATAGAGGAAGGCATTCAACATCCAGCTCTGAACATCACATGACCACACATATGCATATGAACACATCTCTGGTACAAAAGATAAAGACCAAGTTGTATGTATACCCAATGGAACTACTTTGAGCCAAAAGAAGAGTGAAAACCTATTTGTAATAAAATAGATTCAACCAGATAGAATCCTATTAAGTAAATTAATTCATTCTCCAAAAGACAGATTGGAGACACCCACCACCACAATCAGCTTTGCATCTTACAAATGGGAAAATACCATAATTGCCCACTTCAAAATTCACAATCTCATGTGAATAAGTGAGAGAAAATGACAGTTGTTTTTCATTTATTGGTATTTTATGATATTCTTGTGTGGGGATCTTAAATTTATAATTTTTAAATATATATTTAGAATTTTACACATAACTACAATAAACAGGCAAATTACACATAGATGGAAAGTTCATAGACCCTAGAAAAGAACCTCCTACTTTCACTTTCCTAGACAAATGTAATTCTTACTATAAATAAATAAGTATCTTTATATTCACAGACAAGTGCACCTCTCATCAATCATTGATGGGGGCTGGAGAGATGACTCAGCAGTTAAGAGCACTGACTGCTCTTGCAGAGGACCCACATGGTGGCTAAGAACCATCTTTAACTCCAGTTCCAGGGGAATCCATTGCTATCTTCTGACCTCTGCGGCATTGCATGAGATGGGTGCACGAACCTACATGCAGACAGTACACTCATACACATAAAAAATAATAAATAGAACAAAGAAAAACATGATGGTAATGAAGTCATTCCCTAACATTAAATTAGAGCTGACTGTTATAGAGGTAATCTCTTATAAAAGTGATATAGTTGCCTTCTTTAATTGACTGATAGTCATAGGAACTGTGAAAGGATAATTCTCTATTTAGATCCAAATATAATACTAAAGTCTATATAAGCTGGGTAATTGAACAAAATATATTTATACGGAGAGCTCTGTTATCAGAAATGAATTATTCAGCCAAGGAGATATTGGCTAGGGGATCCAAGCCTCCCCAAAAGATAAAGGTTTTTTGCCAGAAAACTGCAAGAAGAGAGGCAGTAAGGCCCTGCTGTCAAAGACCTGGTATAAGCATGGGAAAGATATATCAACACCACACTTGCAAGTGTACAGTTGGCTTCAGAAATGCCAGAGAATGGTTACCAAAGGCCACTAAATAAACAAAGCAAGTATTGGTTTCCTTGAGTCAAGCAAGACTCCTCTTTCTGCATCAGCTACACCTCACCTGCCTGGAAATACTGTGCATCAGTGGCGGCCAAATGTCTGTATATCCCAAATCTAATTGACTATTAGCTCTCTCCTTGGAGGAATAATTCAGGTCTGATGCCACAAGCTTAAGTCCTCTAGTGGTTAGGAGATGTTATAAGCCACAGTAAGACCTCGTTAGCTTTTACAGAAAAGCAATAGTCCATGGATTAGCGTACCTTACAAACATCTGTGTCTATACCAAAGTAACCTACCATAATAACTAGTACTATTTAAGTACCTGTATAGCTAACTGCTTGTGCTTCATCAGTAGGAGTAAAAGATTACTCCTGGATAAACTGCCAACCCATGAAAGGAAACAGCCTGAACTGATCAGAGTCCAAAAAAAATCACCAGAGAAAGTAGACTGTTTGGCTTCTTGCCAACTTGTGTCCCTTTTCTAAATCCTAAGGAACAATCTGCGGAAAAGGGCGTGTGGTAGAATGTAAGGGCTGTGATTTGGGTGAACTACAAAACTATGGAAACATAGACTGGACTCTTATTTGATCAACATGATAGTACATATAAGCTCTCCCAGCTGGACAATGGGGGCCTCGGGCTGCATAAGTTTGGGCATAGCTACTTGTAAATTGGTTATTCATGAAGGATGCCTGTATTCATTACTTATGACCTATTATTAAAAAAAAACATAATTCATTTAGTATAGTTTGTGAAAAGGTACAGTGGTGAGCTCTATGCAGAATTTAACTTTCCAGAAAATTCTGACAACTTGATCTATTCTTTCACTTGTTTAGGTATTAATTGTATATTACAGAAAAATAATAATATATGACTAATATGATTAAATACTGTATAAAAATAATAAACAAATAAATAAATAAATAAATAAATAAATAAACAAATTTGTAGGAGATAGAGAATATTACAGATGTCCACACCTGGTCAAAATACAGACAATAATCAGGTGTGAAGTACTCTGCAATATCTACACCAAAGGCTCAGGGAACATGCTATAACTGGAGATGTACAGATTACAAGAACCAGAGGGACATGATACCTGCTGATTGTTAGTGCATTTAGATATGACAAGGAAGCTACTCCCATGAAATATCCACCAGGAGCATAGCTAACAAGATCTACATGATGATAAAACTGGGTAGAGGCCATTGTTATTGGGGAAACTTTACAGGGTCTTGTCTCTAGATGAAAAACTACAATGAATGGATACTGAGGGAGGAAAACATAGCCATTGAAAATTCTGAGTACTGTTCATGCTGTAGGAAGCAATTCATGCCTCACACTGCAAAATTCCTCAAACTCTGTGGTACAGAATGATATGTGCCTGTGTGTGTGTGCCTATGTACATGTTTATGCCTGTGGGCCCACAAGCATGTGCATGTATGTGTTTGGGGGGGTTCTATTGTTGTTTTGCTAAATAGATATGGTATCTAACTGACTTGTAAATATGTATGTCTATACTCACATATTAGTGCTGCTCTGAACCTTGCTCAGAGAACCTACCACCTCACTATGAGCACTGGTTAAAACAGAGACTCATTCCTGACAATGACAAAAATATTGAGAATAAATGAGTTTTGAGTGCACAGTCATAAACAGACCATCTATATCACCCCCTTCAGGGCTCAGAAATCATCATGGAAGACAGTACTGAAAGAAGATGTGAGCTTGAGGGTGAGAAGTGCTGTGAAATGTCGACGTCTGGGCTTGTCATATCATTGAACTCATACACTTAATGGTAGCATGGCTGCCTGTACAAGGCCTACACAAGATCCAGCCTGACATCTTTCCCCATAGATTGAAGCAGGCCTCATAAGACACCATGCCTAGGTGTGGAGTTATTTGCAGTTAATTTTTCATAGGGGAAGGGAAGGTATTTTCCTTCAAGGGTAAATCTACTGGTACACTGGCAAATGGTCTGGACTCCAGTAAACAACTTAACATCCACTCGTATGCCAATAAACACAATTAATCTCAGTGAGTCACACAGAATCACAGAATAAATACATGGTAGTGGGAGAGGAATTATTGGGAAAAACAAAGGGCCTTAATCGTATTTAGCCCCACCATTTCCCTATCTGCACCACCCTTATAGACCACACACAGGTGGACTTAATGGTTTTTAAAATATTTTATTTATTATTATTATTTTATGTAGATGATTGTATTGTCCAAGTGTACATAAGTATGGCCATGTTTTGCAACATTGGGGAAGTCAGAATAAGGAGTTGGATCTTCTGGAACTGGTATTATGGACAGTTGTTAGCAGCCAGGTGGGTGCTGTGAAATGAACCCAGATCCTCTACAAAAACAACCAGGTCTCTTTATCGCTCCAGCACCTTGATTAATTATTTCTAACCCACTCTGTTATTTGGGCAAACATATTTGGTCAACATAGAGGGCTCCCCAATGCACTTCTGGCACACAGTGAAACGAAGTATAGAATTTTAAATGACCCCAAGGCTTACAAAATGATCTAATCCAAATGGCAGTGTCAATTTCCTGGGCAAGAGACAACCCTGAGAGAAAGGTGATGCACTGAAAGCCATACAAAGGTGATGAGAAAATAGCAACTCTCTTAAAGGTATGTGCTTATAGACCACAGGATCTGATCCCCAAATGCAATTAATTGCTTTTAGATCTTCATTAGAAACCTCTTTTCTTTCCTCAGTTCCAGTTCCAAAAGCATAACTTTCATGCTAACGTCCCCTCTTCTAAACTTCCCCTTAGCCTCTTTTGCATTTTGGTGTTCAATGTACCATTTTGTCCTACCCCTCCCTTTTGCCCAACACTCACTTTTTAAACTCTATTCTCCTGGATATATTTTCAGTCTTTCACATATTTATTCACATGCATATGGGTGTGCACACACATATAAACATGTGTATACACATTATATGCTAGAATCTGCACATGAGACAGAACATGTGATTTTTTCATTTATAAGTATTGTTCACCTTGTTTAAGGTTTCCTATACAACTTCTTACTTTGCTTTTCCTAATGCTGAATAAAATAAGGTCATATATATGCAATACAACTTTGTTATTTATTCATCTATGAGGTGCAATTAGTCTGGTCTTTGGCTGGTTTCTTGCCTTTATAACTCTCTTATTCTTGTCTATGTCTGACTTTCTGGGATCTGCTGACTTCTCTCACCAATTCACCTGTTGCTTTTATTTTCAAAATCCAACAAAACAGTCAATTCTTTCTGAGTCAGTTTTACTATTATTTTTAAAACTAAAGTGAACCCCATTCCTTCATCATTCTTGACATGTTCCAGATAAAACTTCTGATGATTTCCTGTTATTGTTTCCTGTAGACATTTTTGGATGTCCTTCTTCAACTATTGTTTTGACCTTGTTAAATAGTTTGACTGTTTTTGACAGTGCTTGATATGTACTACATACATGGAAATAGCATGACTCAGGCTTTAAGAAATTATTGACAGATTTTGAAATTGTGTTTTACTCTAAAGCACATTCCCATACACACACACACACACACACACACACGCACACACACACACACACACACACACACACACACACACACTGAGAGAGTTTCTTTCCCATAGTTTGTCATCATTTGTCTCTTTACATACATGAACCAGCACTTTATTCTTACTGATTCTCTGAACTTGAAATGCATATTTCTACCTCCCAGGTGCTAGGATTAAAGGCATGTATTACCACGCCAGGCTTAAAGATGGTTCTTAGCTGCCATGTGGGTGCTGGAAATTGAACCCGGGTCCTCTGCAAGAGCAGTCAAAGCTCTTAACTGCCGAGCCATCTCTCCAGCCCCTGAAATGCATTATTAATTCCAACTTCTTAAGCAAATTTCCTGTAATTATAATTGTCTTCTAAAAAGAAAATGCAACAGCTGTACCTTCTCTGAAAATGGATCCTTGGAGAATGTAATTAAGTTATTTCAATTCAGAAACTGAATATTACTAAGAGCTATGGGATGAATAACCTTAAGGCAGACCTTTCCACCAGGTTTTTAATAGTATGTCATTTGCAGAATCCTAGATAACTAGAAAATTAGAATGTAATTTTTTTACATGTTCCAACTAGAACCTTACCAAAGAGGATTATGTTATAGAATCTTGAATGCTATACTTAGAACATTTGGAAGACAACAGAGTTAAAGAGGTTAAATCCATATGTTCACTATCTGCGTGATACTCCATGTATCCTTATTTACTGCTTGGTGGCCATGGATTTTCCAATATAACTCCCAATGTATCTTGCATAATTGTTTCTTAATTCACACACTTATCTGAAAACAAAGCCACTATGAATACGTGCTTTCTTTTTGTGGCCTATTCCAATGGTGTGTTCTGTAAATCATGTTTTCATATACATGAAAATAATTAGTTTTAGTAGGGAGTTATCTCTAGAGGGATTAAATGAAACAGGTTTTTAAAATTATGTTTCCATATTTCAATACTTCTATACTAAATTATGAACAATTTAAAGGACTTAAATATGTCTTATGGCCATCCCAAGAGTTGAGTTTCTTATTTTAAAATCATATGAAAATTCTTCAATGCATGTTTATAGCCATCATCTGTAAGTAAACCTTAACTAATTCATTCTCATTAGCAGCCACATAGCATTGCATATTTGGAAAAGTCTTACTGAATATGGACTGATAAAAAGTTTTATGTTAGTCAGTAGAACTAGT
Source organism: Rhizomys pruinosus (assembly GCA_009823505.1). Classification (NCBI taxonomy): domain Eukaryota; kingdom Metazoa; phylum Chordata; class Mammalia; order Rodentia; family Spalacidae; genus Rhizomys; species Rhizomys pruinosus. Next base: position 3,347,569 of record VZQC01005063.1, on the reverse strand, counting down.
CTCACCCAAGGAACTTAGTACAAGTATGACTTCAGTTGTCTGGAAGAAGATGTTATGAAGCCTGGTGTTTGGCACACATGTTATCACAAGGTCCGAATGTAGTTAGTTGTTTTTAGGGAGACATGAAGTTAGCTATTTTTAGGGAGAAACCAATCAGTTTACGACTTTGCACCTCAGAAAAATATTTCCTAAATATCTAAAATGCCTGTGCACAAATTTTAGCACAAATTAGATCCAAACTTTAAGATAGCAAAGGAGGCAGAAATTTGGTCAACCCTCAGATATTTTCTGTGACTCAGGTAAAGAGCTTATGCTTCCACTAACTCAGCTTCAAATCTTGAAAAGGTAACAGTCCATGATTATCCACATAGACCATGCTTTAGTGGTATCACTTAGAGAAAATATACTGGTAGACTCAGTCTTGATCTCGATGACTAGCATTTTCCTCAGATGACTAAAAGTAAGGAATGATATAGTTTATTTAGGTTTTTCTTATATTATATTCCAAAAAACTGTATGCAAAAACTCTGTAAGATACATTTTTAATAATAAAAAAAACTGTTCACATTCAGTTTTAATAAGAGCAGAGCTGGTCTTAGAGTTATATTGCCTGTTAGAGAAGAGGATAGGCTAATGGGAAAAACAACAACAACAAAATAATCATGAATTGGCTTATAATGACCTGATGATCATTTAGAATAATGACTGTCAAGTTCATGAGTAAACACAGCATGTTTAAACACAATTAAGTAGATTACTCTGGTTATAGTCAAATAATCCTATTGTAGCAATTAAAATCTGAGAAGTGAGCTACTTTGTTTAGAGAATTTCATGCTAACCAAGGAAGTTTGGAAGGCATAAGGGAACCAGAGATTTTAGAAATGCATTGATAAGTACAAAATATAATGTATTGTGAACATACTGAAGCATCCTACAAAATAACTTTAGTATGAGTGACGAGAGTAGGATGAGAGAATGTAATTAGAAGGAAACTTCTAAGTGACTCTAATATGAAATATAAAGTATGGTAAGGGAACCTGATGACTAGTAAAATGTACTGACTCAGGCTAGGTAAGGAGGATGCCAGTATTTTCAGAGGAGGCTAAGGCTGGTTTGTATTGTATGGGTGGATGCTGCATTGGACTCGGATGGACAAAACTTGCTATTGAAACCTGTGCAGTCTTGACATGGCATCCTGAATCCAGTGGGTCAGCAAAACTGAAAACATGTTTATATATAAAAAAAAAAAAAAACAACAAAGAAAAACTTGCTGAACTTTAGAGAAGACCATGACTAATCAGAAGATGGTCAGAGCCCTGAAGAATCCTGAGAAAACTAACTTACCAGTTTAATGAGGCCTTTCTCCAGAATCTCTGTCCATCTTACTTCTGGGGAAAAGATCTCTACACACAGTATGTCCAACCAGATTCGGAATACCTACCTCTATTTTAACCACTGAATTCCAAGCTACTGTGCACATGACAATTACCAAGCTCTAACCCACCACAACTGCTAATGGGAAGTCCACGTTTCTTGCCTTCCTAGAAGCATAAAAACCCAAAGTTTGAGATTTTACAAACAGTTGACCTCCATATCTACAGTTCCAAATCTTAGATTCAGCCACGGGTGAATGAAAAATATATTAAGGAGTATATCTAAACTGACCTTTTGCATACTTTAAATCTTGTCATGACAATTTTTATTTATTTATTTATTTTGGAAAATATTCTACTTTATTTTTAAAATTTTAGTCAACAAAGTCAGTTCAAAGCCCCATAGTAAACCACATACATCCTTCATGAATCTGGTTCCCTAAAAATCCATGATGTTATTTAATAATCAAAAGTTCTCTCTTCCCTGCAAGGGTTGAGAATTATTGGCAAAGAGGAGATAGAAAAATCTAAAAAGCTAGAGGGACTAGATTATCTGTAGTGAAATATGATCTGCTATTCAACGGCCCTGTTGAACACATGAACTCACAATGTTGGGTATTGTGTGCATAATTTTTAGACCATGTTTACATTATATAGAGGTTACAAGAAACCTAAAGATGATTTTAAACAATTGAGAAGGATTTACTTTCTATGATATCTTCGGATACTTTTTTTAAGACCAGAATATCAGAAATTTGCCTGCCTCTGCCTCCCCAGTGCTGGGTTTAAAGGTGTACACTGCTACACCTGGCTTAGTTTTGCCTTTTTTTTTTTTTTTATTGATGCTTTGTGTATTTCATACATCATTTTCCAATTCAGTTCAGGTATATATCCCCTTCCCTTCCCTTCCCCCCACCTCACCCCTACCCATCCCAGATCATGCATTCTGCCGTAAGTTTTCTGCATCTTTCTCTGTTTTTTTTTGTTTTGTTTTGTTTTCATTTTTTTTAACAATAAGTGATAATTTGTGAGTACAAGCATCCTTCATGTAAAACCAATTTGCAAGCAGTTGTGCCCAAACCTACACAGCTCATGGGTCCCACCATCCAGCAGGGGGGGCTTGTATGTTCAATCAAGTTGATCAAATGAGTGTCCAGTCTATATTCAGAACCAAATATAATGCTAAAGTCTCCTTAAGCTATGCACTTAAACAAAATATATTAATACAGGAGCTCTGACTTCAACAATGGATTATTCTACCAAGGAGATGTTGGCCAGGGGATAGAAGCCCCCACAAATGCTAAAAGCTCCTTGCCTCCAAACTGGGATATCTGCAGGAAGAGAGGCGATAAGGCCCTGCTGTTGAAGACCTGATATAAACATGGGAAAAATGTATGGAGACCGCACTTGCTAGTTTTGCCTTTTTTAAAGGGGATTTGATTTTGGTATCCAAGGACAAACAGCAATCAGCCTTCTGAGAGATACTGAAGGGGAACTCTGTGAAGGGGAACACTCCAATTAACATCCTTGTTGCTTTGGCTAAATAGCATGCACTATATAAACAAGCAATTTCATTAATAATTTTATTTCAAACTCTCAAAGAATTGAAAGCATAGATTGAATGTTCCCACACTTACCATTAGCTATGCAAATCCTTTATCCAGAGTATGTCATTTGGATGATTTAATAGATTGTCTAGGCAGCTCAGGCCAGCCTCAAATTAATGAGATAAAATAATAGTTGAATGCCACCATGTCAGGCTTATTTATAGATTTAAACCCCTTCCAGTCATCAACACAGGCAAAAAGTCATTCTTAACATAATATTTTATAACATTCTAACAAAATCTTTCATAAAATTGTCTGCAGTTGATACAGAAGTTGTGTCAAAAGATGTTCATGGATTTGAAAAGCACAGCAGATTTTTCTGTTTGATAACATCCAATATTATATTTGTAAGATCAATGTGGCTTGAATTTGCAATTTGCTGTTTATAAATATTTTTCATGTGTCTATTAATCATTTTCGTTTCTTTTGAGAAACATCTATTGTAATTCTTTCCACTTTTACATGGTAATTTGTGTTTTCTTGTTTTACGAGATTCAGTTTCTTGATTTTTTTTCAGATTTTTGCAACAGCCTCAGACTCACCCCCAGCTTCCTATCCTATACTCCCAGGAAGCCACCATGACTAGCTGGGGACTTTAGATATTAGCTGGTTGTCCACTTGGTAACTGAAAATATTGTATCCCCTCTGGGTTGCCTTTCCACTGTTCATATGAAAGTACAGAGCTGTTATATTTTATGCATTCCAGTATGACTGTTTTTACTTTCAGTGCTTGTCTTTGGAGGCCATATTAAGGAATTAACTTCACTGAATTTTACGTCTGTTTTCTTCTAGTAATTTTATGTCTTTTAAGGTTTGGGGTGTGGTTGTTTGAGATGGGGTCTCCCTTTAGCCACCTCTGCCCTAGAACTCACTCTGTCTTCTAGGCTGGTCTCAAGTTCCCAGAGATCTTGAGATCTTGACAGAGATCCCTCTTGCTTCTGTCACCACAAACAGCATTTTTTAATTTTTTAATTTATATTTATTTAATGTATATGAGTGCTTTGCCTGCTTGCTTGTATATAAGTACACATTTGAGTACAATGCCTATGTTCAAGCTTTGGATTCCCTGGAACTGGAGTTACAGACAGTAGTTAGGCACCCTGTAGTTGCTGGAAACTGAACCTAGGTCTTCCACAAATGCAGGCAGTGCTCTTAACCACCGAACAATCTCCTCTGAGTTGATTGTTATACACAAATAAGGGTGCATTTTCAATATTTTGTATTATGGTTAATTTTAATTGTCAAGTTGATTGGAGAAAGGAATGCCTAGTGATCTGGGTTTGGTGACCTGGCTTGACACAGGCCTGTAACTCCAGCTCTTTGGGAGGTGGAGGTAGGAGGCTGGTTAGTTTTAACTGTCCCTTGGCACAACCTACAGTTTCCTGGGAAGAGATTCTCAGTTAAATTATCTAGATCAGGTTTATCTGTGGGCATTTCTGTGAGGGATTGTCTTGATTGTTAATTGATCCACCCCAGTGTGGATGGCACCATTTCCTAGGCTGGGCTCTGAACTGTACACAGGAGAGGAAAGCTAGCAAGCAAGTAAGCAGCATGGGCTCATCCTTTCCTTTCTGCTCATAACAGCACTATACATGTGCTTCAGTTCCTGCCCTGATTTTCCCTTAATGAATGCAACCTGGAACTGTAAGCCACATTAAACCTTTGCTTCCCTAAGATGCTCTTGTATATTCTTGGTATCTTTGCTAAAAATGAGTTGACCTTAAAGTGGAGATCATCATGCTGTGTAAAATAAGTCAGAAAGACACATTTTACATTTTCTTTTGTCTGTGGAATGTACAGTTATAGATAACATGAATGTAGAGGTGAAACTAATCAATAGTCAGGAAGGGGATCAATGGGAGCAAGTAGAAGGGAGACAGGAAGTATAATTGGGGGGAGTGAATACAAGCAAATCACATGATAAACATGCATGAAACTAATATTTTCCATAATTTCCCATGATTTGTATATACTAATTAGAAAAAGTGTATCAATTGATATTAGGTATGAATTTATTTTTGGCTCTCTATTCTTTCATTCTTTCTCTGAAGATTTATTTTATTTTTTTATTTATTTTTTTATGTGTATGAATGTACTGTCTGCATGTAAGTCTGTGCACCCATATCCTGCAATGCCGTGGAGGTCAGGAGAGGGTGTCGAATTACCCTGGAACTGGAGTTAAAGACGGTTCTCAGCTGCCATGTGGGTGTTGGGGATCGAACCCAGGTCCTCTGCAAGAGCAGTCAGTGCTTTTAACCGCTAGGCCATCTCTCCAGACCTCTGAAGATTTATTTTTATTATTACATATGTATATCTGTGTCTATGTGTGGGAATTTGCACATGAAGGCAAGTACCCATGGAGGTTAGGGGCATTAGACCCCTAAAGCTAGTTACAGGCTGACCCTGAATTCACTATTCTGATATCAGACTCACAGATCTGGTTGCTACTGCCTCCTAAGTGCTGCAATTAATGGCATATGCCACCATGCTTGGTGAGAGATAAATTTGGTTACTTGTTGACATACCTAAGTTTCTTTAATATCCTGAGACTTAATGAGCTTCTGTCTTGAAGGAAATATTTCAATTCAGAGGAAGTTGATATGCAACAGCTTTCTTCCAGTTGTACTTATAATCTTTAATTACATTTATCATGTTTCATTTTTTTGGAGATAGGTTCTATAGAGCTAAGTAATTGATTAAACATACTGCTAAGAATTTTATTACTTTTAGGCTATTTTAAATGGAGTTGCCACTTAATTTCTTTATTGGATGGTGATACATAGAAACGCCACTGATTTGTATGTGTATGTGTATGTATGCCTATTAAAGGATTGATCCTAGAGCCTTTAACATTGCCAGGCAAGCGTGTTGCTACTGGGCTATGCCTTCAACTCTGGTAATGAAATTTTTTGGTGTTTTTGAGACAGGGCTTCCCTGTAGCCCCAGCCAGCCTGGAATTCACTCTGTAGATCAGGCTGGCCTTGAACTCACAGAGATCCACATGCCTCTGCCTCCTGAATGCTGGGATTAAAATTGTGCACTACCATGTCCAGCCTGATAATGAATTTTTAATAGTTGATTTTATATTTTATCTATTCTCCTTTGTAGAATCTTAACATTTTTCTATGTAAGATACTAAAAACTGTTGGTGAGGATATGGAGAAAAGGGAAAACTTATACACTGTTAGCACTAATATAAATTGGTACAAACATTATAGAAAATAGTATGAAGTTTCCTCATAAAACAAAAGATAGAACTACCATGTATTGCCCAGTCCTGTTCCTGGGTATTTCCCCAAAGTACTTAAAGTAAGTATGCCAAAGAGATATCTCTATGACCATGATCATTTGGATAATTATTCACAGTGACCAAGATGTGGGACCAATGTAAGTGTCCATCTACTGAGCAATGGATTTGTTTTAAAGAAAAAGATTTATTTGCTTATGGCATCAAATGTTTGAATCTATGATCATTAGGTGACACTGGGCGAGTAATGAGACAGAATCAGTGAGAATATATGAACACACAGAAAGAGAGAGAGAGAGAGAGAGAGAGAGAGAGAGAGAGAGAGAGATCATTTGGCCAAAGGAAAACAAAACAAGATATTAGAAAAGAACTATTAGGGAAGAGGGGCAAGAGAGCAAGGAGAAGAATGTGGTAGTAGATATCATCAAAGTCACCTATATACTTGGATAATGTTGTCAATTTGAATTTGGAATCAGTTAAGAAATATGATTTGAGAAGGTCTATGAAGGTATTTTGAGGATGGATTAAGAGAGAGGGAAGTTTGTTTGTTTGTTTGTTTGTTTGTTTGTTTTCGTCAGAGTGGCCAGCTATCTGAGGAAAAAACAGTGCAGCTTGGCCACTTGAGTTCCTTGCTAGAGACCTGTTGCCTCCACTCTGAAATTCTTCCTTGTTATCAGAGCCTGGATTCGGCAATCCAATGTGGACTGAAGACAGTTCTCTCTAGGAATGTTGTAGGTCTTCAGTGTGGATTTGATATCCAACCTCTTCAACTGAGCAGCTATTAGATTATCAGCCTGTCCAACATGCACACAAAACTACTGAAGGGCTACACAAACCATGTCATGTAATAAATATTCTTTGTAATTTACATATATATTCTATCAGTTTCGTTCCTCTAGAAAACTCTAACATGTATAGCAATTTAATAAAGAAGCACATTACTTTGTACTATTAATATATGCTAATAAAATTTTTAAATAAAAATAAATAAACTTATAAAGAGAGCCAGTATAGTGATGCTAGAAAAGGAAAGAAAGAAATTGAAAAATAATAAAAAGGGATGGTAGCTGGGGGGATAGCGCCATCAAAAAAAATCATGATGCACAATCATGAGGACCTGTGTTGCATGGCAGCACCCACCTTAAAGCTGGGCACATCATTAGACATACTTTTTTACATGAGGTAATCATTTTTCATTAACTATATCTTTTGATGTGGAGTGATGGCTCAGAGGTTAATAGCACTGTCTGCTCTTGCAGAGCACTGGAGTTCAATTCTCGGCAACCACGAAGCAACTAATAACCATTCATTACTCCAGTTCCATGGAAATCAGATGTCTTCTGACTCTGAAGGCATTGCATTAAACGGGTGCACTTACATACATTCAGGTAATATACTCATAAAATAATATAATAAATAAAACTATATTTAATATTTTGGGAATTTCAGACATAAGTTTTGCATTCATATTATTTCCACTCTCCAAGTCACCTCCCATCATCCCATGTCATCTATCTTCCTTCAATAGATTGTTCTCCTCTTTGGTTCTTGTTACATATACAACCCCAGCTGAGCATGATGTTGGGTGAGATTTTTGGAAACAGAAGAATCTCTGGAGTTACTACTGAACTTCAGGTTTTGTGAGAGATCCATATTTAAAAATTAAGGTGGTGTGTGAATGAGGGAGACAGCCAATGTTAATTTCTTATCTCCTCAGGTAAATGCACATAAAAATATGTGCGTGCACCTAGAGTCAAACTCCATCTTCAGAGGAACAGAAATAGAAAAACTCATTAACTACTTGTGATTAGCTGAAGGGAACAATGGAATAAAACAAGAAATTAATGATATTTCCAATGTTTGAGACATAATTTTAGTTGTATTTTTTTATTGGTGAAATAAGTAGAAATTTGTGTTTCCCAAATAAGATATTATCCTTGGTTGGGATTTCTTAGGGAAGACTGATGTTAAAATCCACACCCACAATAAAAATGAGACTGCACCATCACCAAAAATAATTAAAATGTGTTTCATTCACAATGGTATAGTCAGAGCAGTGGAAGATCTTTCTGGTAAAGTTAGAACTAAATTAAGAAACTGCCCCTTCCAAACCACATAGCCTATGCCCTATGTAATGTGCCCACACAGTACCCAAGAATGACATTCATATATATTCTGATGTGATTTGAGCCCCATAGAATTGCAGTTTTATTAATTATCATAAGTGTTCTTATGAAACCCGAAACTTTGAAGGTGATAGAAGAAAATGTTGGTAGCAATCTACAAGACATAGGAGTAGGAAAAGACTTTCTAAATAAAACAGCAGCCACACAGGAAATAAGGTCAAGAGCTTTCAAGTGGTACCTCATCAAACTCAAAAGCTTCAGAACAGCTGAAGAAACAGTCAAGGAAGTGAAAAGAAAACCCACAGAGTAGGAGGAAACCTTCACCAGTGATACATCTGAGAGATCATTAACATCCAGAATATATAAACTATTCAAAAAATAAAAAAAGTAGGAAAACAAATGACTCTCTAAATTGGACTGAAGTATAATGTATGAAATATACAAATCATCAATCAAAGTATTAAAAAAAGAAAGCAAATGACTCACTCAAAAGATGGAGTAAAGAGCTGAACAGGGACTTCACCAGTAAGGAAGTAAAGATGGCTGAGAAACATCTTAAAAAGTGTTCAACATTGTTAATAATTAAGGAAACACAAATTAAAACCACTCTAAGATATCATCTCACTTTTTTTTTCTTTTTGTGTTTTTACTAAGATCTCAAGTTTTGTGTCTGCATTACAGGTTCTCTGGTCTTATTATTTATTTCTGGTTGTACTTTCCTTCTGGATGCTTAAGGCCATACAGATAGCCCAGATTAACCAAGATTTTGTTTTGTTGAGATCAGTTGAGGATCTGATCCTCAGGGGTCTCTTGGGGTTCTTTTTTGGGGGGTGGGAGCCCCTCACTTCTTTCAGCTCCTCATCCACCAGTTCCATCCACATGAGGACAAAATCAGGTCTTACTAGACCAGGCTTCCTCTTCTGAAGGATGAGCAGACTTTCCTCTTTATAGACTGGACACTGGCTGAAGTCCAATTAGTGGCTCTCCAAGACCTCCCTGAACAGGAAGAATGGTGACCCACCTCTTCAGGACTTTTCAAGAGATGCCCCATGTATAATCCCCTAAGACTTGGTTGACCTCTGAGGGCAAGGAACAAAGTTGTCCCCAGGTCCCTCAGTCAAATTGGTAGGGACTTCAGATATGGTCGTTAAGCACCCAGAAAGGCTAAGTTGCACCAACCTGTTACATTGCACCTATATTAACATTGTATCCTTTTGAAACAAATTGTATGTTATTTCCATAGCATATTTCTGGATTCCCTTCTTTCCATTTTAATCCCATATTACTCTAAAAGATGCACACATGTCCTCCCTAATATACTAAAAGTCCAAGGTCTGAGAATACGTGTTAGGTCAGCTCTAGAACCTGTGTAGGGATTCCCAATACACAGCACAGTTGTCTTTAGAACGTGAGGAGTATAATAACTTTGCTCATTTTGTCTTATACCTAGGTATTTGGTACTAGCCTCCACAGATGAGGGATAGCATTTGTCTTTTGTTTTCCTGGGACTGTGTTACTTCACTTAGCATAAAATCTTCTAGTTCCATCCATTTACCTGCAAATTTCATGAGGTCATCTTTCTTTACCGCTGCATATTCTCCATTGTGTAGATGTACCACATTTTCTGTATCCACTCATCAGTTGTGGGGTATCTGGGTTGTTTGGCCTGTCTACAATTCTCACAGGCAAGCACATATGTTCTATAGATGTCACTGTTTTAGGCACTCCTCAAAAACATGAGATACAGTTTTCTTACCTCTGAGCCTTCCAATGTGGACTGAGGACTGTTGAGATACTCAGCTTGTGAACTAAGTAGCTAATGGAAATTCAGCCTCCTCAGAAAGTGGACTGACATTGTTGAATTACCTCGGCAGTAGCATGGAGGCCAATGCAGGGGGATCATGACAGGACGTGTGCTTACTGGACTTCATTTGGGGGCACAATATTTAAAGTAGAAGCATGTCAGTAAGGGTTTCCTTCTGCATAAGGTTTTTTCGTAATGTAATGTCTTAATCATAATCTACCATCAAATATTTTAGGAATATTTTTAATAGTTAGATAGTATGTTAGCAGCATGCAATAATTACATCATAGGTTCTCAAGCAGAGGCAGTCTATTGCAAGGTCCTTCTCTACTGCCAGTTATCATAGGCTGTTTAAAGTTAGAAAACTGAGTAGAAACACTGAACATTTTAGAAATGCACTTTGCTCTGTAATACTTGAGTTGTTGCAATATTAGACTATCCATTTGGTTGTTACAGAAAATCCTTAACTGTAATTGATGGTTGTTGCCATAATAGTATATTGCCTGTATTTTTCTACCTCTAGTAATGGGCTTTATGTGCTAGATTTCAATATCCTTGAGCCTGGGCAAGTGCACAAGTCTTTTTTAAAAGAAACATACTTGCACAAAACTAATTAGATTTGAGAGATCGTTAATGCCCTTGAAGTGGTTTTTGTGGGTGTGAAACAAATGGTGAGAATTTTTTTTTACCATTTGAAAGGAAGCCATATTTATTATAAAAATAAGTGAACTTTTGAGGGACACTGCAGTTTTAGATATCTTCACATGCATCATCATGGTATATGGTAGTTTGAACAGGAATAGAAATGTATCAATAATAATGTTAGCAAAGATGAAGATTCCTTCTTCATATAGTCATGTCTCATCTCCCATGAGATCAAGCACAATTATCTAATCTCACCTCAGTGCAATGATACGGTCCTTGGCCATGGGTAATACCAGTCCACAGGTAAATTAGCATGGGGCAACAGTAGAATGTGCAGGCCTTTTACCAGTGTTTACCAAATGAATCTGCAGCAATGAAGATGGTGAACTATAATGAAATAAGCTATTGGTTGAAAGTAGCTGCTGAGCTGACCAGCAATCGTCATGGACCTTGCTTGCTGGGGTGCACCTTGAAGGTCCTAGACATGGTGCCAATGCACAATGGTTTTGTCTCTGAACCCTGACGTTGCTAATGGGTCCTCAAGGATCTCCACTGTAGAAGTGGGCCTGTGGGCTGGCCACCCCCTCTTGTGGATTCATGAACTCTTTCCTTATTATAGTATTGAAATTAAATCTACTTAATCTATCAAATTGTGTTCATGCCCTGATTTTATGTACTTGTATCCATCAATAGATATTGTGAAAAGAAAAAGATATCATCTCACTCCAATAAGACTGGGTAAGATCAAGAAAACAAAAGATAACAAATGCTTGGAGAGGTTTTGGGGAAAGGGGAACACTCATCCCCTGCTAGTGGGAATGTAAACTCCTACAACCACTACAGAAAGCAGTGTGGAGAACACTTAAATGTACCCCTTTCCTAAGCCTAGGGAACAATCTGAGGAAGAGGGGGCGTGGTAGAATGCAAGGGCTGCGATTGGGGTGAATGTCCAGACTACAGCAATGTAGTCTGGACACTCATTTGATCAACTTGATTGAACATACAACCACTCACCCCCCGCTGGATGGTGGGGCTGTGGGGGTTTGGGCACAACAGCCTGCAAATTGGTTTCATGTGAAGGATGCTTGTACTCATGGATCATCACTTATAGCTAAAAAATGAAAAAAAAAAATGAGAGAAAGATGCAGGACAGTTATGGCAAAATGCATGATCTGGGATGGGGTGGGGGTAGGGGGGAAGGGAAAGGGAAATATGCCTGATCTGAATTGGAAAATGATGTATGAAATGCACAAAGCACCAATAAAAAAAAAATAAATAAAAGGAAATACAGAAAAAAAAAAGACTCAAAATGAGACTTTGACCTGCCCCACCCATACAACTCCTGGGTTTATACCCACATCCTACCACAAAGATACAGGCAATCTATATTTAATGCAGCTCTTTTCACAATAGAGAAGAGCTGGAACCAGCCCAAATGCCCCTCACCTGAGGAGTGGATAACAAAAAGGTGGTATATCTACACAATGGAGTTCTATGCAGAGGTAAGAAAGACGACATCATGAACTTTTCAGGTAAATGGATGGAACTTGAAGCCATTATGTTAAGTGAAGTAACACAGTCTGCCCCCCCCCAAAAAAACAAAGGGGGAATGGTTTCCCTAATTTGTGGATGCTAACACCTAATCCCCCAACTGAAAGGCAAGCTGAGCAATGTTATTGCTATACTATTTTCTATCTGAATGCAATTGTGATGTAATTATGTGAATCTCTTAATGGGTCCTAGAATTAACATACCACTAACTTTCAGAAATAATAATTAATATATATGAGTGGAAGATATATACTCATATTTTAGAGTAATATAAAATTAAAGGGAAAACGTGACTTCCTAAACATATTTTGGAGTTAACATACAGTTTATTCCAGGAGGACATAATTCTGGTACACATATGACGTTTAATTTATATAGGCATATTTTGGAACAATACAAATGGGAGGGAAAAACAACATAAGGACTGGGTGAAAGGAGGAATTGATACAGTTAAATTCTACCCAAAACAATAAATTTATGAAGAGGAAAACTTTAAAAAGACCAAAAGATGCAGGACATGTATATCAGAATTCATGAACTAGAGTGTGTGGGGGGGGAGGGGAATATGTCTAAATTGAATTGAAAAATGGCATATGAAATATACAAAACATCAATAAAAGTATTATATTAAAAATGAGTTCTTGGTAGCTGTGGGGTATTGAACATTTTTTCCAATTAAGACAAGTAAGTAATAGATTGAGTAACCTTCTTTCCTTTCCATTCACCCTTACATGCATCCATCAGCACATATGTAGTATCTCTTGTATAAATACTGCAATATAGTAAATAAAATAAGAATTTTCCCTGTGACCTGAAATGTTTTGTTAAAAGAATCCATCCTGAAAGCTCAGCCTACCTTTCATTAAAATACATGAGCATAAAACTTAGTGTCATGACTTTCTTAAACTTAGTCATTTTGCTTTTAGATGAATTTGAGGAGCTTAATGGCTTTACTTGAAGTTAATTTTTGAACACCCATGTTAGCTTTATATGATGGTGGAAATCTTCATTATAAAGTCCATTTTTCCTCTATGGGAAAAGCTAATTTGAAAATATCATGAGTTAGCTAAAAGCACTGCATCATTTTCTTTTTCTATTCAGAGAGCAACAGCTAAATAGAATGCTCCTAAAAATCCCATCTACATGTAAATGCTGCAGAAAGCAATGCTCATAGTTAACCGTCAGAAATATTCCTTTGCTTGTAGAAAATTTAGCCAGGTCTCTTCGATCAAAGGAGACTACTCTGACAAGTGTAGTAATAAATTCATTTTTGATAATTTCTGGAACACCTAAGATTTTTGAAGCAATCTGTGAGAAAATCTTCTGTTTAAAAGGCAGACTATTTTATAAACAAAAGGAAATTTCTTCTGTGGGCAATGATCATTATTCTGGCTTTGTAGTAACTCAGTTAAAAGCAAGTACACTTGGGGCTGGAGGGATGGCCTAGCGGTTAAGAGCGACGACCGCTCTTGCAGAGGACCCGGGTTCGATCCCCAGCACCCACATGGCGGCTGAGAACCGTCTGTGACTCCGGTTCCAGGAGAACTCCAGTTCCAGGGGAATCCGAGACCGTCTTCTGACCTCCGCGGCATCGCACGACACGGGTGCGCAGACCTGCATGCAGACAATACATTCATACACATAAAAATAAATAAATAAATAAAAATTAAAAAAAAAAGCAAGTACACTTAAAAAAAAAGAAAGTACACTTGCTTGTACTTTCTACAATTAATATTTTGCTAAATATTAATTATTTGTATACTCCTAAATAGTTATTAAAACTAGGTATAGTGTTCTTCACTTGATGATTGCTTTCCATGATGTCAGTTAAGTGTAGTCTAGTAGGTCTCAATGTAGAGCATGCCACAAACTATCATTCAAATGTATTAAATAAATTATATTACAGTATATTAAAATATATTATTTTAATTATTGTCAATCTCTCATCATTCCTAACTTGTGAGATAGAATTTATCATACTAGGATGCATTGCCATCTATGGAATACCTTGAACTTAGATTCCAAGATTTTTAACCTCATGCACACAACAAAATTGGTAGATGCTCAAACCCTTCACATGGGAAATAGCTGAAAGATCCTGTATGTCCTTATATAAAATGTCATAGTACTTGTGCATAACGTGCATATCCCATCATATGTTTTAACTTGGCTATAGCTTACTAATGACACCTAACACATCACAAGTGTTATGTGAATGTTAAGTATTACTTGATTGAAGGGATTATTACAAGAGATAAAAGTCTTCATCTATTCAAAGAGACGTGAATTTTTCCAACATTTTCAATCTGATTTTAGTTGAATGTGTGTTTGCATATCCCACAAATACAACAGGCCCAAAGGAGAAGACCAGAGATAATGTATACTGGGCTCAGTATTATCTGGTTCCAGATATTCAGTGGGAATATAGAAACACACAAACACAAACCTAAAATTACTAGGTGACTATCATTTTTTAGTGTAATGAAAAGACAAATGTTGATATATTCTGAAATGAACAAATATAAAATTTTTGCATTTACAGAAAAATCTAGAGATTTTATGACTGAAGAGTGCATGTACCTGGATAGGACTCCTATATTAAACTGCACCTACCCATGGCTGAGGGACTATTGCAGAGGAGGAGGTGGAAAGATTGTAAGAGCCAAAGCTGGTACATGAACATAAGGAAACGGAGGCTTTCAGGTCACTGGGAACTTCCTCATATGAACTCGCAACAATGCATAAGACTCATGTTGACTCAATCGGACAAAAAACCCAGCGTAGAAATGAAGAAATGGGCTCAGGCTTGAACCCTGCTTAAGAATTATCTGCAACTGATATTGCTGCTGGGTGAGGGAGAGTAGATATTCTTTAAGGGAGAGATATTAGATATCCTGACTAGACTCCAGGGATAAACTTGCACATAAGGACCTTTGGGCACAAATGCTTGACTAGAAAATATATGACAGAACGCATAAAACCCAGTGATTGTAGGGTCCATGGAGGGGGTGCAGATAGTGGAAAGGGACCCAATTTCATTAAGATCTATTATATAAAGCACATAAAAAGTCAATAAAATGTTTTAAATGAACAGAGGGTCACAACTGAACAATGTACACAGAATAAGAGACTATGGAGTTCTCAGTTCCAAACGGGACATCTATTAAAAACACGTATGTGTTATTGATTTACCTCTGTTTTCCTTTTCATTTGGTTTTGTCTTAGAAAGTGCCTTGCTTTAGTACTCAGGGTGGCCATGAACTCAAATTCCTCTTGTTTCAGCCTTCCAAGTGCTAGGATTACAAGAATGCATTGCCGTACCTGATTTCCAATCTTGTTTCTATCACAAGATTCATTATTCACCAAATATATATGCTTACACATCTGAGATAAGCACCACAAACAATGTCCATTACTATCAGACTCTAACTGCTTTTTTTCCATTTAACTTAGGTCAATTTTGTTTCTTTTGAATAAAGGGATTATATTGAGGTCATTGCTAAAATGTAATTTTGTTCAAAGTTTGTTTTGAAATATCAACTGAGAGTTTAAAGATATATTTGTGGGGACTGGGACAACAGCTAAATAGTTAAGAACACTACCTGTTCTTGGAGGAGGCTGGAGTACAAACAGATCTGTTACCCAGTACTCACTGTTTTCAGTAACGTTCTCCTACTTACTTTCTATACTATTCTCAACCTTGGAAGATAGTGCCAAGCACTGGGACCAAATTCTGAACACACGAGACATATAGAACAATACAAAACCAAGAAATATCAGGTGTATATCTTTTTCTCCTTGAAATTTAAATGTCTTCGGATAAAGTATATTAAAATTACACATGCACACACACACACACATATATATGTAAAACTTTCTTAATTTTGAATTGAACAGTGACTTCTGAGAAATATGATAAAATTTTCTGTCTTTTTGATATGCAAGTGATCAAATAACAAAATTTCAGTGAATGATTTGTAAGCATTAGCAAATTTTACGTAGATACTTACTGTAGGTGTGTAACTAGAAACATTTTAAAATGGGTACCTAAGGAGCACCCTGTGGTCTTTCCTTTCTCAGTACTTTTGAATGTCTAGACTATAAACTTAGAAGATCAGTCTTGGAAAATGATAAGATGTAATCTTGGAAGTGAAGGCTATCTACAAATGCAGCAATAATGTAATTGATCCCAACTTTTTGATACTGGGGGTCCAGGATATATGCCTTATCTACAGGGATTTTCATTAGAAACGTAATCATATTTCTTGTACTGTTTGCATGCTTTTGCTTGGATTTTATGTTTTCCAAAACTGAATCTAATCCAGAATAATGAATGTTGCTTCAATCAAAAAAATCCTTTATTGATAAGATGACAAAATTACATATAAAATTACTGACATATAAAATTACTTACATATAAAATTACTTAGCATATAAAAGTGTGTGTTCCTAATAATTCTCTATAGCCTAAGATTGAAGCTCTCAGGTTTTGTTAATTTCATTAAAAATGTAGAGAGAAGCAATAGGAAAAGAAAGCACAATTAATAAAGAAACATTACAAACTTTTAAGAATTTTGAAGGCTTTGGAATATATGCAACTTGCATGGCAGTAAACAAATAAGAAAAGGGCTATTAAAAACTGGGGAGAGGCCAATTTATATAGAAAGGGTGAAGGCCAAAAACCACCTAAGAAAAATATGCAAAGATAGAGTCAGCTAATAAAAGGAAAAAAAGTTGTAAAAAGTACTTCAGTGTCACAAGAACAGCAAAGTAAAATGCTGCAGATGAATATAATCCAGATAAGTATTAAATTAGAAAGTAAAAGTTTGTTGGCAATTTTGTAAAAGGAATTTCTAGAGAAATGATGGGTGCAAAATAAGTTACAACTGTTTGAAACTTATCTTTCAGAGAGCAAACTATGAACGTTTAGAAAAAAAATTTAAATAAGAAGCATAATCCTAGAGTGCATGAAAAAGGAAGATATTTTCATTTGTTGCACAAATGAAAAACAGGCTTGAAAGGGGAATAAACAGACTAGAAACCTGTAAGGATACAATTATCACTTTAAAGTTGAATGTTCAGTATAATTTAAACCAAATAATATATATGTTTAATAATTTATACACAGAAAATACATTACATATATTATTTCTTTCTTAGTTTAGAAAGGTGTTTTTCACTTATTACTTTGATTCTCATCAATGCCTTGATTTAAGCAGTGCATTTTTATTCCTGCTTTAAAACTATTTCAGAGATAACTCATATATTTGCAAAACTAATAGGACATATTCTGAAAGAAATCCTGCTTGAATTAGTACTCAACCTATATCTGAAATGGTACTGATTTTTCTTCTGAATTCAATATGCTAACCTATCTTTCTAGTTTTATCTTTTTATTTACACTTATTCTGCTATTTAATCTAAAATATCCCTAATGTAAAATTCTCCTTCATTTTTGATATTCAGCCAAATGAACTATTAATCTTCACTGCTTTACTCTCCTTTTACTTTGATTTTTCTACTTCTTTTCACAAACACCCTTATAAAGCAAAAATTAAGTCACTATCTACACTTATTTACCTTGCTGAAATGATTGTCACCACACTATTGCCATTTTCTTTCATGTTTTCATGAGTTATTTGCATTAAGATAAAAAGGGAGCTTTAGCTCTCCCAGTTAAGAAACAAAAATGCATTTTTGCATACCTGGAAAGGTGGCTCATAGTTTAAGAGCTCTTGTTGCAAAGTAGGATCCTATTTTCTAGTTCTGGGAGTTAATCAAGAGCTCTGGCAACAGCTTTTGTTATTTTGAGAGTCTCTTGGATCACTTTCACCATCCACTCAAAGGGAGGTGTCTTCTGTCTGGCACTATGTTCCTTGCCATACAGCCCCCAGGGATATCTGTGCACTAATGTTCAGACAGTCTGGCTATAATTCAGAAATAGGATTTAGCATAATGGAACAGGAACTGACCTGGAAGCATTTTCTCTGAAGTTTAGTGCTTATAATACAAGATAATATGCACACTTTTAAGTGAGAAAATCAATCAACCCCCTAGAACATAATAACCATAATTACCTGCACAGCAAACTACGTCTATTGGTGCACAAGTGGCAATATTATCTGAGGGCTAATCTACAGCTATCTAACTGGATTTAAAACCCTCTCAATGGGAGTGAACTCATGAGAACCACTGTAAACTCAGCTAAATGCACATGACTGGAGGACATATATCCCAGAGAAATCCCTATTGGTCTCATATCTCTAGACATCATATGCTAAATAATGGAATCTTGTGGAATGGTTATTGTCTAGCACTCACCAGAAAAGCTTCTCTTTGCAACAGATTGTGGCTACTGAACAATCCTACAACTGGTTAGACACAAGGAATAAACAGCTGAAAGACACCAAATCCTAGGAAACACATCTACAGTTGAACCTCTACATCTAAGACTCATGGAAAATAGTGGAATGAAGGAAGAAGAGAAAATGAGTATATCCCACATTCCCTATCAGAAGAACTTCCTTAAAAATAGACTGCATGCAAACAGATCACAACTGCCAAGTCCTAAAGAATAAGAGTCTCCAGAGTATGTGTCCCTGGAGAGGACTTTTATATTAAATCTCAACCACTCAGCTCAGGGATCTTTGAGGAAGAGGGCCAGGAAGATTCTAAAAGCAAGTGCTGGTGCATGAACATAGGGAAGCAAAGCTTACAGACTACTGGAAGCTTTCACATGTGAAATTATAGCAATGTCGACATCAGGCACAAGACCCAGGTCTACTCAGACAAAGTCTCAGAGTGGCAATGGGCCTGGCTAGTCCTAGACTGGGAACTACTGGAGACTGATTATTGCTGGGTGAGGAAAATTATATCTTACTTTAGATTTTAAAGGTTCTTTGAATAGGGTTTTCTCTCTCTTTCTAACGTGTATGTCAGAATCCATGAGCTTTGTTGGGGGACGGGCAGGGGGATGAGTCTAAATTTGATTAAGAAATGTTGTATGAAATGCACTTGATAAAAATTAACTTAAAAATAAATAGCCGGGTGTGGTGGCACACACCTTTAATCCCAGCATTCAGGAGGCAGAGGCAGGTGGATCTTTGTGAGTTCAAGGCAAGCCTGGTCTACAGAGTGAGTCCCAGGACAGCTGGGGATACAGGGAAACCCTGTCTCGAAAATACCAAAATAAATAAATAAATAAATAAATAAATAAATAAATAAATAAATAAAATAAAATAAAATCCAACTGGTATCCCAGGATTTATAGTTTACAATTTTTCTCTGTTTATTTTTTTTTTTGCAAGAGTCAAGCCAGAATGCCACACACTGTGACAATTAAGAGAACCTCAGAATGTTTCAGGTAAGGAATAAGAAATCTGGGGAGTTAATATGACTCCTACATTATTGCTTATCAAAAGTGAGTCAGAAGGGGTGCATTGTCACCTGTTTCAGTCCAAGCACCTATAAGGCAGGGGCAGAGGCACTGTGATCAAGGTCAGTCTGGTTTAGATAGTGAGTTTCAGGTTAGCTGGGGCTACAGGCAGACACTATCTCAAAAAAAAAAAAAAAAAAGATACAAAATGCTGCTCTCACCCAGACTAGGATTCCCCAAGATACCAATCCCTTTCCTCGACCAACTCCTGTACCCTGAGTCCCCAACCACCCCAGAATAGGTGACTCAGCATCCCGCACCACCACTACCTCCTCCCTGACACCCTCTCCAGGTACTCCAAACCCCATCTCACCTGGTGCACCTGAACTTCTAGTTTCAACCACCTAGGAAGCTGATAAGTCAAAATCTGCTTTTGCTTTCCTCAAAGAATCCCCACACTCATCCTGCCAGCCTCAGGCACAGGACACTAAGCACTCCCTTGGTGGCAGACATCCCCCTCCCCCAAACTCTCTGGTGCTGTCCTGCCTTTCAGACCTGGCCCAGAAAAGATTTGGTGATTCTGACCATGTCCACCAGCCACCCCATTCAGTACCTGTCCCCAACCCTGTTCTCACCCAGACTAAGATCCCAGCAGATACCAATCTCTTCCTTGACTAGCTCTCTTATCCCGAGTCACCAACCACTCTAGCATAGGTGCTAAGCACAACCTAAATTAATCCCAACCTCCATCTTGCTTGACTTTTGGTCTGCTGGACAGTCTTACCTACCTAGGACAGGAAACAAAAAGTAACCAAGCTATAATAACAATACAAATATACCAAAACTCAAAGAAAAGCCAAACAGAAATACCTACTGCTCAGATAACAAATAAAGAATATCCTTAAGCTTTTTGTCCAAGCAGTTGGGAGTGATGCACATTGGAAACAACAACAACAACAGAAAGGACTGTATCAAAGAACTCACTGAAACAGTGAACTTCTGCTCAGAACAGTCAACTTCCACATGGAGATTATTGAGAAAGACTGAGAAAGAGATGAAAAGCATGTTTGGAAGAATACATGAGCTCTGGTGGGGTGGGGGATAGGGTGGGGTACATGGGTCTAGATTTGATAATCTTGTACAAAATATATATTAAAAAAAGAAAAATCACAGAAAACAAAGAAGACCCTTATACCCAAATGGCAATACAAAAATATGAAAAACCAAGAGAATATCTCCCCGACAAAACTTACCCACCCTCCAGAAGTGAACTACAATGAAAACCATTGTGAGGAACAGTGGAACTCAAAATTAAAAGAACAATTATAAACATGATCAAAGAACTTAAAACAAAGACAAACGACAGACTCAAAGAACCTATCATGCAAGCTTCAGGAGCACTCAAACATGCAGCTTAACGAAATATCAAAACAATTCATGAATTGAAGAATGAATTCAGAAAAGTCAAAGAGATAGTGAGGAAAACCTAAACAAAAATCTGCATGAATTCAAAAAACCCAGTAAGCCAACTGGAAACAACAGCAGAAAGTCTCACAAGCAGAATGAATGAAACAGAAAACAGAATATCAAGACAGGATGACAAAATTGAAGATCTGGAGTCCTGAAGCAAAGACAATGTAAAATAAAAATAAAAACAAATAAATAAAAACGAATGGAATATGCAGGGAATGTGAGACAATGTAGAAGAAAAATTCCCCAAATTAAGGATATAATTAATTACCTGTTGAGAGAAGCACATAGAAAACCAACTAGGCATGACCAGAACAGAAAATCATGATAGCATATCATAGGAAAAGCATTAAGTACACAGATCAAAGAGAGGGTACTGAAGGCTGTTAGAGAAAAACAAGTTACATCTAAAGGAAAACCCATCTGAATCACAGCTGACATCTCAACACAAACTATGAAAGTCAGAAGAGCCTGGACCAAAGCATGCCCTACTCTAAACGATCTTGGATGCCAACCCAGAACACTCTATCCAGCAAAACTGTCTATCAAGTGTGAAGGAGAACAGATATTATTAGGCTGAAAAAATTCATGTCTATCAAACCCAAACAATACAAATGACTGAAGTCATGAATGAGCACACTCAAGAGGAAGGTATAATAATAGAAATGCAAAATAAATCCACAAACTTAAAGAAATTAAATTGACAGTATCTGATACACATCTTTCAATATTATAATTAAATATCAATGGACTCAAAACTCCTTTGTCAAAAGGCACAGACTGAGAGAATGGAAAAAAAAAAAAACCTTTTTGTTGTCTTCAAGAAACTCATCTCACCTTCAGGATAGACAATATCTCAGGGTGAAAGGATGGAAAAAACAATCCAAGCAAACAGCTCTAGAAAGCAAGAAGGTGTTACAATTCTAATATCTAACAAAATAAACTTCAAATTAAAACTAATCAGAAGAGATAAAAAGGGTCACTTCATTCTAATCCAAGCAACAATTGACCAAGAAAATATTAAAATCATGAATATATATGCACCAATTTCATAAAAAACAGTATTCCAGGACTGTAAAATACAGATAAACCTCAAATCAAAAGTACTTCAAGACCCCATTCTTTTATTTCTTTTTCTTTATTTTTTTATTTTTTTTATTTTATTTTATTTTATTTTTTTTTTTTTTGGTCTTTTTAAGACGGGTTTTCATTTTAGTCCCAGCTGGCCTGGCGCTCACTATGTAGAGCAGGACAGCCTTGAACTCACAGAGATCTGCCTCCCGAGTGCTGGGATTATAAGTGTGCACCACCATGCCCAGCAAGACCCCGGCAAGACACACTCTTTTCAATAGAGACATCAACTGGACAAAGAATAAACAGAGAGACATCTGAACTAAATAATACCTTACAAGAAATGAACCTAACAGAAGTCTACAGAATTTCCACCCATGTACCAAAGAAGTCATTTTTTAATAAGCAGGGCATGCAAACTTCTCTAAAATTGATCACATTCTGGGGCACAGAACAATCTCAACAAATTCAAAAAATTCAAATGATTCTATCAGGACACAGTGCAATAATGCTTATAATCGACAGCAAAGGAAGCTCCAAAAACCACAGGTGCCGACGGACACCAAACAACACTTCTGAGTGACCAGTGGGTTAAAGAGGAAATTATGAAAAAATAAATATATTCCTGCAACTAAACAAAAATGATAACAGTGCAACAAAACCTCTGGGACACCTTAAAATCAGTCCTAAGAAGGAAGTTTATAGCTCTTCGTACCTATATTTAAAAATCAGAAAGAGCACATGTGAAAGGCCTAACAGCACAACTCAAGACTCTGGTAGGACAAGAACAAATGCACCCCAACCCTAGTAGATGAGAAGAAATAATGAATATCAGAGGAGAAATTAATGAACTAGAAACAAAGGAAACAATACAAAAATCAATGAATCTAAGAACTGGTTCTTTGAACAGGTATACAAGATAGACAGACCCTTAGCACAGCAACTAAAAGAAAGAAAGAACAAATACAAATCAACAAAATTAGAGATGAAATGGGAACATTACCACAGACAACCTCCCAAATCCAGAACATTGTAAGGGAATAATTCAAAAATCTATTCTACATTAAATTTGAAAACCTAAACAAAATGGATTAATTTGGAGAGACATGGACACCACCAAAGTAAAACCAAGGAGAGATTAACCACTTAAATAGACCCATAACAAAGGAAGAAATTGAAACAGTAATAAACAATCTCCTAAATGAAAAATCTCAGACCCAGTTGGCTTTATGGCAGCATTCTATCACTTATTCAAAGATCTACAACCAACACTGCTCAAAACTATTCAAAAAGATAGAACAAATGGAGAATCTCCAAAATCCTCCTATGAAGCCAGCATTACTCTAAAACCAAAGCCAGGTAAAGGTATAACAAAGAAAGAAAACTATAGGCCCATATTCATAATAAACATAGATGCAAGGATACTCAACAAAATACTCACAGACCACATACAGATGCACATCAGTAAGATCATTCACCATAATCACATAGGCTTTATTCCAGAGATACAGGAATAGTTAAAAATACACAGGTCAATAAATGTCATAAAACATATAAATGGATTTGAAGACATAATCACATGATCATTACATAGATGACAAAAATTACTTTGACAAAATCCAGCATGAATTCATGTTAAAATTCCTAGAAGGAATAGGTTTGGAGGGAATATATCTCCAAGGTGTAGGGGAAGGAAAGGACTTTCTTAATGGGACATCAGCTGGTCAGGCATTAAGAGCATCAATCAGTAAATGGGACATTATTAATCTACAAAGCTTCTGTACAGCAAAAAAATACCCAAGGAAGTGAAGAGGAAACCCACTGAATGAGAGAAAATATTTACCAGCTACACATCCAACAGAGGATTAATATCCAGAATATTCAAATATCTCAAAAACAATGTAGCAAGATAATAAACGACCCAATAAAAGGATGGGCTACAGATATGAACAAAGAATTCTCAAATGAAGAACTAGAAATGAGTGAGAAACACCTTACAACTGCTCAACTTCCTTAATAATTCAAAAAGTGGAGAGAAAAAAAAACACTTTAAAATTCCATCTTACCAGTGTCAGACTGGCTAATATCATGAAAACAAAGGGCACAAGATGCTGGCAAGGGTGTGAGAAACAGGAACACTCATTCACTGTTGTTGGGAATGCAGACTAGTGCAGCCACTGTGGAATGCAGTGTGGGAACTTTCAAAAGACTAAGAATGGACCTACCATATGACCCAGCTATACTACTCTTTGGAATATACCCAAAGGACTCATCATACTATTAAGATGCTTGTACATCCATGCTTGTTGCTGCTCTATTCACAATGGCATAGAAATGGAAAAAATTTAAATGTCCCGGAACTGATGAATGGATAATGAAAAAGTGGTACATCTACACAATGGAGTTCCTCTCAGCAGTAAGAAAAGATTAAGTTATGAAATTTGTAGGCAAATGGATGGAACTAGAGAATGTTATTCTGAGTGAAGTGACCCAAAGGCAGAGAACCAGAGGATGTATTTTCTCCCTCATTTTTGGATTTTAGCAAAAATCCCCTTACATGACACCAGAAGGCAAAAAATCGGAAAGGATACATTGAGGTAAAGGAAAAGAAAATTCCCTCACCAGTAGGACAGTAAGGAATAGATGTTAATAGGGGGGACGTTGGGAAAATGGGGGTATTGGGTTGGAAGGAGAGGAGGGGCGTTAAACAGGGGTATCATGTGAGGTGGGGTAAGTCAAGAGAAGGGGAGACGGGGGATTATGGAAGTTCTGGGGTTGGGGAGGGAGGAGGAGGCTGTTAAGGGAAAAAGAAAATAAAGAGATGATAGCTACTTGAGAGGCTAGGAATCCCAGAATGTAATGTGATGGCCCCCAAACTTCAGAAGAAATTCACATACACTGTGTGAGCATTAGTGCATGGTTGTGCAACTCGGTATCTGTGTGGCAGGGAACACAGTCCAAGACAGAGGCTAAGTCCTTTGAATGGTTGGTGAGAGCGATTCATATGACTCTCAAAGCAAAGCAAGCTACCTTCAAAGCTCTGGATTATCTATCAGAAATAGAAATTAAGACCCTACTCTTCAGAACAGGACATGCATCAGGGATAGGACTTAGATTAATGGAATAAGTACTGACCTGAAGTTAACTGCCCATAATGCTAGACAATGTGCACACTGCTTTGAGAGAAAAATCATTCACTGATACAACCCAAGCCAAACTTCAATGACCAGGATGAGCTACCCAGCAAACTACTTCTATTGATGCAGTAGAGGCACTGTTGTAGAGGGAGAATCAACAGCTACCTAATTGGACTTGGAACCTTCTCAATGGGATTGAACCCAAGACAGCCACTACAAACTCAGCCAAATGCACAAGGCTGGAGAAGACATAGAGTCTTGAGAAAAGTCAATTGGGGTCATATCTCTAAACAAATGAAATTTCTTACCATACAGTAACTATGGAATTCTATATTTATAGACAAGCATATTGTGCACAACTCACTAGAAACCTGCTCTGCAAAAGATGGAGGTCACTGCAAAATCCAACAAATGGTCAGATGCAGAACATATGCATCTGAAATATCCCCCTTCCTAAGAGACACCTTTATAATTGAACCTCTACACACAGAAAGATGGGTGGAGGAAATGAGTGCACCCATCAATTCTTACCAATTATGCAATAGAGAGTGAGGCCAAAAAAAGTCACAGATAGTCAACCTCTAAAGCATGGGAGCCCTGGATAGGGCCCCTATATTAGACCTCACTTATTCACAGCTCAGCGATAATTGCCAAAGAGTGGGCAGAAATACTGTAAGGGCCAGGGCTGGTGCATGAGAGTAGAGAAGCAATGACTTAAAGCTGACTGTATGCTTCCATATGTAAACCTGTGGCAATGTAGGCATCAGACATGGAGCCCAGGCCAACTGAGAGAAGGTCTCAAATCAGAGCAAGAGAAATGGGCAGGAGAATGACCCTGGACTAAGAACTACAAGAGATTCAGCATTGTTGGTTGAGGAAAATTATGACTTGCCTAGGATTCCTAGATATGATGTCTAGACTCCAGGAGATCTATTTGCACAGAAGGACATCTGGATTTGGGCGCTTGACTGGATAGGGTTTAGCTTGGATGATGTAATGCACAAGTTCTGATGGGAGTTTGGGGCATGGGATAGATTTGTTTAGGAGCCATTGTGTGAGTTGTACACATAATAAAAATAAAAATAAAATAAAAAATGCACAGTATGTAATATAACATAAATCTGTATTGAAACTGAAAACTGGAGAAACACTAACTAGACACATAACATTTCTTCTCCACTATTGTATGTTTATTTTAATTTCATTAAACTATGAGATATATCATAAAAAGAAAGAAACAATATAAGTGAATCAAAAATGAACTTGTATATGTACCAAAAATAAAAAAGGGCCGGGCATGGTGGCACATGACTTTAATCCCAGCACTTGGGAGGCAGAGGCAGGTGGATCTCTGTGAGTTCAAGGCCAGCCTGGTCTACATAGCGAGCTCCAGGCCAGCTGGGACTAAAAGGGAGACCCTGTCTCAAAAATACCAAAAAAAAAAAAAAAAAAGAACTTGTATCATCTTTGATCTACAGGGTAATCAGTTCACATCATTAAGTATAAAGATTTGATCATCCACTGAGTGGTAAGTGGATGGCTCCCATATTTTTTGATTGGTCAGGCAGTGCTGCTGCTGCTATATAGCAATCCAGAACTTAATAATTTGTCATATCAAACCTGGTCACAAGGAATAGACTATTAGTATCCTTTGTGTAGCATGATTGTTGGGATAAATTATTCTCGCTGCCAAAGTGAAACAAGAGGCATGAAGGCTCACTCCACTGCACGTACTTCAGAACTCAGCTTTATACATAACATATGGAATGAACATCTGGCTTCTGAATTAAACAGCTGAAGTAAAGAAACCATGGGTAACTTTAATCAGAAGATGATCCATGGTTCATTGTAAACATGTTTTTACTGAACACTGTTATGAATTGAGAATGCTATATAACAAATATGTATCTATAATGAAAAATCTTTTATGCTTTGCCACTTGAAATGAACTGAGTTAGTCCCATTGCAAAAAACTTTAAAAATGTCAGAGAACTCTACCACGAGGACAAGAAAACAGCTTTCCAGATAGCTCGTTACTTACTCATGTGAACTCACAGCAATGCCGACAGCATGGACAAGTCCCACATAAGCTCAAACTAGACATAATCCCCGTGTAGGCAAAAGGAAGAGGATAAGAAACCACAGCACTATCTGAGGAGTTACTGACAACCAATGTCTGCCAGGAAGGGGAAATTCTGTCTCATTTAAGGGTGAGACACTTAGTAGGTTGACCATGTTCCAGTGAATGAACCCATTTCAAAGTGTACTGGGGACACTAACTTGACTCTATAGGCATGAATATATATATAGAGAGAGAGACTAGAAATTTGTGTGGGCTAGAATGGGGAGCAGATATGAGAAGGAATCTCAATTTGTTCAAAATATATGAAATTCACAAAAATTAAAAATTCAAAAAATTCAAAGAACATATATTTAAATGGGTTAGAGGGTAAGATTTTGTGCAAGGACTTTGTCTTAATTATCTAACAAAATTTAAAATGAGAGTTATTTCATGATATGCAATTGGCTAAATAAAATTATTCTTTAATGATACCTTTCCTATATTATCCATTTGTAGAAATACAACAATTGAGGATTTTTATCACTTCCCTTAACCATGCAAAATAAACATACTATTAGATCATGTTATAAGTTTGGCTTAGTATACCTGTATATATTCTATAACATTCATGTTTAAAGGGAAAAATAGTGAATTTCTTAGTGTAATTATCTTCCTGGGCAAGATTGAATAAAGTGGTTCTGTGATATTTGAAAGAGATTGCCGATGATTCAAATATTTTACTTTGTGTTAGTGGATAAACTATAATGTTTTAGTAGTTCATATTTATAAGAAATTATGAAAATTGTTACTAAAAAGTTGAGCGAGAAATAGAAAGTGAGCTTTCCATAAAAATAGGCACATCATGATGCCCAGAGTAAAAATCTTGGATTTGGGTTCTACAGTTCAAAAAAAGTTCTACAGTGACAAAAAAAGCAGTTGCTATACAACATTTAATACCTCTAATATCTCCATTATATTTATCACACAAATATGTTGCAAGTTTTAATGGGCTGACCTCTAATCTATGCTATTATCATCTGTTTTAAATGAATTAAATATGAGTCACTGTAGAATAGAAAATTCTAAAATAGTTTTTTTTAATCCTCTAAAAATTTAAGTCAGTGTCCCCTGTGTTCCAATCCCTACCAATATAAAATTATGGTAAGAGGTAAAACTATGTAATTCTGAGTACTGTAGGCCTGAAAGCAGAAGAGGAATAATGCATGAGTGTTAGTAGATGCTTGACCTTTATCCTCTGTTAAAAAGAAGAAACACCTCATATATTATTTGATTCCCAGACAATTTTGACTTTTTGAAACATTTATCTACTTTTCTTGCTTGCAGCAGGAACAGTGATGAATATGCTTTCTCTTTGTACTCTTCCCAAAGGGTCATGTTATGTTCCATTATTGGAAATTACCTCCTCCTTCTCCAAAAGCTTAATCTCTGCTGTGTCATCTTCCTAAGCCCAGGCCTTACATTTTTGTGGCTCTCCAAATTCACTTCCTCACCTCCCTTTCTTCTCAATTCTTTGCCTCTGTCTAGCCACATTGCTTGGGCTGTAGTTACCACCAATATTACCTAAAGGCCAGTATTAATGCTTCTATTTTAAATGGTTGGATCAGGTAATTATCTTTCAGAAAGCTTTGATAGTGTGTCTCAAAACAACTTCTCACTAAATGTGTCCAATACTAATCTTAAAATCTGTGTAGATTCAACTCCAAGTTTGTCTTTCTTTCAACATTGTTCAAATTACAGACTATAAGTATTCTCTTCACTATTTTATTTAAGGCTCCCAAACAGGTTTTGTTTTGATACTATCTCTCATTATTATTTCTAAACAGAGAGTCCTTTTGATTATATTATTAAAATATCTGGGAATTTACTGTGTTACTTCATCACATTAATAGCACTGACTATAATCCAGATCCCATATTCTCCTCTTGAATTACTATATTCCTCTCTGAAATAATCTTCCTATAGCTAATTGAGTCCTACTTTGAGTCAGTATCTACAGTCCAGTAACAATAATCATTTGATGTTTCAAAACTTATCATATAACTATTGTGTATAAGTCCTCATATTAAGAGGAACTCAGCAATGACACCTCAATATTCTTTCATTCCCAAATATACTCAACCTCAATACCTCAAATTACAAAACAACATAGAAAATAACATTTTATTTAATTTTCTTACAAGCATGTATCGAATAGATGGTCATTAGACAATATCTTGGGTCTCTAAGGAAAAGGGCCATGTTCAAACAAATTATGAAGTTTAAGTTTTGACTTCAGATAGTATAAGTTAATGATATACCTATATAAATAAACACAATTAATTTGAGGACTACTCAATTAAGAAGGCAAGTAGTATGGACTCACATCCTAAAGAGTATAACTGTTCATTACAGTAGAAACAATTTATTTCCTTGAAATATGATAATATATTGGTTATCATTACCGATTCCTTAAAGTAGGAATGAAAAGTTCATGTGTCATATTTCCGCTCTGTTGTTTTATACCTCAAAAGTATCCATAAAAGTATCCTTTTGCTATGACAATGGTCCAGGCTTTATTACTTTTTAAATGATGCATGATCTTTAAATAGCCAAATCTTAGGGCTAGAGAGATAGCCTAGCGGTTAAGAGCACCGACTGCTCTTGCAGAGGACCCGGGTTCGATCCCCAGCATCCACATGGTGGCTGAGAACCATCTGTAACTCCAATTCCTGGAGAACTCCAGTTCCAGGGGAATCCGAGACCCTCTTCTGACCTCCGCGGCATTGCACGACACAGGTGCACAAACCTACATGCAGACAGTATATTCATACACATACAAAAATAAATAAAATTTAAAAAAATTTTAAAAAGCCAAATCTTTACAAATTCACATAGAGTTAATTATTCTTCCAGTTTGCTTTTGACAGACAATAATATCCATACTAGCTTAATGCAAACTGTCAACTTACCATATTGTAGGTGGCTCAGAACCTTCAATTTCTAGGTAATCATATTTTTCTTCCATTTGAAAATCAGTAAAAATGAGTGAAATTGTGTCCCCGGGCTCTGCTACAATGGTCCACGTGCAATCCGCATTGTTATGGTACTCATTAGGGAAACTTGGGCTGGATATGATGCCACTGGATCCTCTCATTGTTCCACCACAAGCATCTTCAGCTATTAAAAATGATACATAAAAATGTAAGTTTTAAGGTAAATAAAACTGAGGCAATTTAATACTTTGAGATAAAATTCACACTCCAAATGCTTTTATTTAAACAAATGCTCTCTTGGGAGGCAGAGGTAAGCGGATCTCTGTGAATTCAAGGCCAGCCTGGTCTACAGAGCGAGCTCCAGGACAGCTGGTACTAAAAGGGAAACCCTACCTCAAAAATACAAAAAAAGGAAAAAAAATCTAAAACAAATGCTATGCTAGAGAAGCATGTGAGTTAACTTGTATTCTGCATATAAACTATACCTTGACAGTTCATAACCATTGGCTTAAAATAGGAATAAATAAAACTGAAAATTCTATCCTCCAAAATTAGTCCTCAGCATCACAAAACCAGAAGATTATTTTCATATTTACATGATAAATTAAGTAAAATAAAGAAATATATTTCCTAAATTCTCTGATAAACATTCAATAATTTAACACATTCATTGTTACATCTTTATTTTAATGTTATTATATATATGAATCAAAATATGATTTAAGAGATAATATATTATAGCTTGTCAATCAAATGCTACAAAAGCTATTGACAAAATATGATGGGGATGAAATTAAATTAAAGCATATATCACATACAAAGTATAATTTGTGACATGGAAATTAAGATATTAACCAATATATTTTCAGGAAATATACCCTCTAAGAGTCCTTCATACAATGTACATATTTTTCTAAAACTTTTATATATGTTAATACGTTGTAAACAACTTTACAGATAACTTTAAATTTGAAACTCTATTTCTGGTTTTCTAAGTAAAATTTCACATAAGCTTCTACACTGGGCTATTTTCACCTTATGCCTTATACTCTCATGATGTTAATAAAATGTGTTAGTATGAAATGACAACCACAAAGATGGCTTCTTACTAAAGGAATTAACCTTACAACATTTTCCTTATAACACTGTTTAGGCCAATCAAGCTAAGAAGTTACAAGTGGCTTTGTTGCAGTACAATTACTATTTGATGTGTTAGATCTCTTCAGAGCTTTAATAAGTGAATAAGAGGAACTTCTTTTTTATTTAATATCATAATGGACCTATAGTAACAAAATATTTTGTTGCTGAAACAACTTTGTTACATTGTATGAATCAAATTGCATTAACAATTTTTCTGCCTCAATCTTTATTCATTTAGCTCCATAATTTATAACTTGAAAGCATAAATGTATTCCTCAGAAATCACTTTTATCTTAACTATATTTAATTTTCATCACACACTATTATGAATTTGTTACATATTTTGTCTTACAAGTTATTTTTTTAATTAATTTATTTTTTATGTGTATGAATGTATTGTCTGCATGTAGGTCTGTGCACCCGTGTCATGCAATGCCGGGGAGGGTGTCAGATTCCCCTGGAACTGGAGTTAAAGACGGCCCTCAGCCACCATGTGGGTGCTGGGGATCGCACCTGGGTCCTCTGCAAGAGCAGTCGGTGCCCTCAACCGCCAGGCCATCTCTCCAGCCCCACAAACTATATTTTAAACTATTTTTGGATGATGGGAATGAACTAGTGGTCTTATCTTGCCCATGTTTCACAGCATTATTTCATTTTTCTCACCAGAACACAAGGTTTCAATATCTTAACTTTCCATTAATCTGCTCTCCTTCTTCAATGCCAATCACAGAACGCTTCTATGGTATGGCTTCTTAGGGACGACAAGATTAAGTGATACAATGGAAACAATTCTTTATATTCAAAGTGTAATGAGTCCACAACTTATTTTACATTGCCCTGTGAGGTATTTTTCTCTATGCTGTGTGTGTGTGTGCTATTGATTAAGAATCAGTATATAGTGGTTGACATCATACAAACAATTCTTTATTATTTTTTTTTCATTCTTTTTGAGATAGGGTTTCTCTGCAGCCCTAGCTGTCCTGGAACACACTTTATAGACCAGGCTGGCCTTGAACTCACAGAGATCCACCTGCCTCTGCCTCCCAAGTGCTGGGATTAAAGGTGTGTGCCACCATGAAGGGCCACAATTATTTCAGTTTGAAAGCGGAACTCAGGGTGGAAAGATGGCACAGTGGTTAAAAGTACTTGCTGTTTGTGCAAAGGGACCTGGGTCTAGATCCTAGCACCCAATCTGTTGGCTCACAACTGTCTATAACTTCAGTTCCAGGGTTCTGATGCGTTTTTCTGATCTTTGTAAGCGTTGCATGCATGTGGTACACATATGGACAAGCAGATAAACAATGCATATAAATAAAAATAAATATTTAATTTTAAATGTTTAAAGTCTTGTATTGATTAGACGTTATATAATGTATTTTGATATTCAGAACGGCATATGCTCTTATGTGTGGGGTCATGCTCTGGAGTCAACCTGCCACGTTTCATACCAGCAAGGAAGGAAATAGTTAAAGTTTCGTCAGCTGAATAACATTCCACTATGTAAAGGTACCATATTTTCATAATGTACTCATCAGTCAATGGACATCTAAGTTGTATTCATTTCCTGGCTAAAAGATAAACAGGTATCTCTGTAGTAGGATGCAAAGTCTTTTGCACATATGTCCAAGTGCAGTTTGGCTGGATCATGTAGGAGGTGTATTTTTAGTTTTTTGAAGGAAACTTCACATTTATTTCCATAATGGCTTCACTAATTCTCATGCCTAACAGCAGTGAATAAGTGATCTTCTTTCCCTACATCCTCACCAGCATTTGTCATCATTCGTTCTTGAATTCTACACATCAGACTGGGGTAAGATGAAATCTCAAAGTAGTTTTAATTTGCATTTCCCTGCTGGCTGTGACTTTTGAACATTTCAGAAAATATTTCTCAGCTATTCTGTTTTCATCTTCTGAGAACACTCTGTTAAGCTCTTTGCCCCAAACTTCAATTGGATTTTCTGTTTGATGTTTAGGTTTATGAGCTCTTTGTATATTCTGAAAGTACTAACCCTCTACCAGATGCATAGCTGATAAAGGTTAGTTCATATTTTGTAACTTACCCCTTCCCTGAATTGATGGGGTCCTTTGCTCTACGGAAACTTTCGAGTTTTATGAGTTATCATGTGTCAGCAGTTGGTCTAAATGTCTTTGCTACCAGAGTCCTGTACAGAAAGTTATTTCCTGTGCCTAAAAATTCCAATGTATGCCCTAGTTACTCTTTTATCAGATTCAAGGGATCAGGTCTCATGTCGAAATCCTTGATCCATTTGGAGTTGAAGTCTGCACAGGATGAGAGATAAGGATCTGGTTTCATTCTTCTACTTGTAGCTCTCCAGTTTGAGGAGCACCAATTGTTAAATATGTTTTTTTGGATCTTTTGTCCAAAATCAGGTGACTGTTAGTGGGTCCACTAAAATCTGGGTCCTTCATTATAGTCAACTCATCAGTGGGTCTGTTTTTATGCTAGTACCATACTATTTTTATTACTATATTAGTAATAAAATATTAATATATTATTTTAAATTAATATATTAGTGTAGTATAATTTGAAATCACTGATAGTGATTCTTCAGCATGTTGTTGTTGCTGTTGTTGAGGATTATGTTTGGTATTCTCTCTCTCTCTCTCTCTCTCTGTTTCTGTTTGACACTTCTCTGAATTACTGTGATGAAATTTTAATTTGTATTGTGTAGAATCTGTAGACTGACTTTGTCAAGATATACATCTTTGCAATATTAATCCTATGGGTCTATAAACATGGGAGGTCTTTTCATTTTTCAGTATCTTCTTTATTCAGTGCCTTAAAGATTTTATTATACAAAGCATTTCTTTAGTTAGATTTAATTCAACAAAATTATGAACTTCTCAGTAAACGTATCGTACTGGAAACAATATCCTAAGTGAAATAATCCAGATCCAGAAAGAAAAATGTCTCTTTTGCTCTCTTTGAATCATTAGATAGATGTGTTTCCACTGGAAATTCCTTAGATTCCAGGAAACTAGTAAGGGATCATGGAGGATGGGAAGAGAAAGTGCAGTGCTAAAAATGGGAAAGGAGAATAATGGGTAGGACTGGTTTAAGGGGACATGCAATGGGAGGATAGGTCATAAGATGGAGTAGGAGGATGGAACAGTTACACTAAAAGCTATTTGAAGGAGTCCTAAAGAAACCTACGATAGAAGATTCTTCCAATATAGAATATAAAAAACTAAATGTAGTTACATTATAACCAGGATTCTATGGCCCTAATAGAAGCCACAGGTTATAAATGAAAAGCCACATGCCAGGAATAGACTCCGGCTTACAGAGCTTTTGATCAGAGAGATCCCATTCATCCTTAAGTAGCAATGAATATTCACATTACACTTCCTTACCCATCAGAACTTAATGGTAAGACCCCATTGCTAAAGACACTACATGTCTCAGTCACAGAACAAACAAGGAGAAATTAACTGAGTAATGACACTGAGGCAAAACCTCTGCTAACTTTCATGGTACTGGAAAATACCATGCATGCTACTGGTAGAGATCCATAATTCAGCCAGTTGTGAAACCTGTAATCTAAAATAATAACTGATTTGGTAAAATATGCCCACTGGTATGCAAGTGACATATTGTGGGAATAACCGATTACCTTCTGATTGCATTTTAGGCGCACTTCACATCAGGTTGTTCATACCTGACACTGTTATCGGGGCCAATAATCTGTAGTTAGACAGGTTACAGTCCATAGGGGAAAACCTATTGCTATTATTCTGCTAAATAGACATAATATTAAATTGAATGATAATTACATATTGTTATACTCATCGTTTAGTGCACCTCTCAGTTCTTACCAGAGAAGTTTCTTCTTACAGCCATTAGAGATTAACACAGAGACCCACAAATGATCATTGTGCATAAAGTGATTTCAGAGTGCTCAGCCCTAAATGGAACATCTACAAGACATCCTCTCCTGCCAAGGCTTGGGGATCATAGAGAAGAGAAGGATGAAGGACTATAAGATCCAGAGGTGGTGGATGAATACAAGGAAACTGTGTTGTTTGTACATCTCATGTTATTTGCACATAATAACCTACAACACTTAAAAGAGCATGCACAGCACTTGTTCAAACCCAAGTCAGACAAACAAACAAACAAACAAACAAACAAACAGAAAACAAAAAGGAAAATCCAAGTCTGCCTGATATGGAAGGTGGGCAGGAAGCCCCATCCCTTAATTGGGTATTTACTAACATCTGATGGATGTGGGGAGAGGGAGAGTTAATTTTCCTTCTGGTGTTATGCCTGGTAGGTTGACCACACTCCAAAGTTTAGACCCACACCAAACAGTTGCTGTGAAACACAGATTATAATCAATAGGGCTTAAAAATACAGCAATAGAGGCCATGAGGATGGGTTCTGCAATGTATGAAAGTCTCAAATCAATAAAACTGCTTAAAATGCTGAAATCAATACATATTTTAAAGCCCACAGTTTGTCACTTAATCATGTCCAGCCCTGGGTACCTGGAAATAAATCTCATTTTGTTAAGGTTTCTTTCTTCCTCTCACTGGCCATCATAGAAAAATGGGAAAAAGTGAGGCAGAGAACAGGACCATGCTTTCTACATTTCCTGCAACGCTTCCTGTTCATCTTTCTTTCATCAGAGGGTTTTCCATAGTACCAAGCAGAACAGATGGAAAACATGAATCCTCTTATCTCCTGGCACTGATTTGACAGTGGTTACCCCAGGCTTCGGCAGATGGTTCTTTTGTTCAGAGCCCTTTATGTGATGTTCGGGGGTGCTTTTGTCTCCATCTTTCTGTGGGGAGTGTCTCTGACAGTTTCCATACATGCTTCTTTCATAACAATAGTACAGAAAGGAGGGCGTTCATTTTCCTTCTACCTAGATTCTTGAAGTATCAATCTTTTTTTTAATTTAATTTTTATTGATGCTTTGTGCATTTCGTATATCATTTTCCAATTCAGATCAGGCATATTTCCCTTTCCCTTCCCCCCCCCCCCCCCCCCCCCCCAGATCATGTATTCTGCCATAACTGTCCTGTATCTTTCAGGTTTTTTTTCCCCATTTTTTAGCTATAAGTGATAATCCATGAGTACAAGCATCCTTCATGCAAAACCAATCTGCAGACTGTTGTGCCCAAATCCCCAGTCCCACCATCCAGTGGGGGGTGACAGGTTGTTTGTTCAATCAAGTTGATCAAATGAGTGTCCAGACTACATCGCTGTAGTTTCACCATTCACCCCAATCGCAGCCTTTACATTCTACCACGCCCCCTCTTCCGCAGATTGTTCCCTAGGCTTAGAAAAGGGGCATAGGTGGATGAGAAGTAAAACAGTCCACTCTCTCTGGAGCTGTTGACTTGGACTCTGGTAAATTCTGGCTGTTTCCTTTCATGGGCTGACAGTTTGCTCAGGAGTAACCTTTCGATCCAATCTTTCCTGAGCTCCAGACTCAATACTTTGCTAAGTGTTGTTAGCAATATCTGCTTGACAAGATATAGGACGGTGAAGGATCAAAGAAGGTTGTTCTAGACAACCTTCCTTAGATATTCTAGATGTTCATGTAGTCACAATGGTTATTTGTTAAAACATTTTCCTGAAATTAGATTATATAAATATGTGAAATATTTACTAAGTGAAATATCTACTAAGCACTAGGAAGGAAATTTTTATCCGATTGATTGCTTCCTAAAGACAAACTGTCTCCACATATTCAAGTATATGAAAATAATTGTATCTTAAGATTTTCAAAAGATTGGTTTGATATTTGTAGTCATTTTGAAAGTAATGGTTATTAGAGCAAATTACATTAGAATACTCATCTTTTTTAAGTAAGTAATTTTTAAAAGTGAAATTAATTGGAGTTAGTGCCATTTTATTTTGTTTGCTTGTTTAATTTTCAGAGACATAGCCTTGCTGTGTGGCAGAAGCTGGTTTAGACTTTGTAATTCTTTTTTCATGGCATTCCGAGTGCTGGGACATCAGGCAACAGATCCCATGTCCTACCAGTTCTATTCTGTGAATTGTAGCACCTCTCTAATAGGTCTTATTGAGGTTAGAATACTCATCTTGATCTATTGTTTAAGAACAACATTTACTTATCCTAAATATTGAAGCAATATTACTTTTTTTTTAATTTCTGTCAAACTGTATTGGCTTCAAAATGTGGTTAGTTAACATACAGTAAACAATTATCAAGTTAAAATACACTACATTCATTCTAATTATTAGTTACAATATTTAATGTGAATTCAACTTCTATGTATGTGCAACTGTCACATAAATATGAGACAAGAATTAAGAAGTGTGCAAAGTCAGTAAAAAGCATAGAGGAAAGCCCAATTCAGCACATAGGATTTAGCAATGATAATAAGCACTTTTAGGTGAAAGGAAAAAAAATATTTTGACCTTGGACATACTCCAATTTACTGCAGTAATATTATAAATCGTTTCTTAATTTCTTAACATATTACATTCATGGTTACATTTTTAAATGTTATTTTAATTTAAAGTGTTTATAACGTAATACAAATCTGTTATAAAAATCTCCTATTTCAATACTATTTAACTGTTTTTATGTTTACAATCTTTCTTAATATTAATCTCATCTGTCAAGCTGGATGAACAGTAGTAAATAAAAATTAGTTGTATTTTAACAAAATATATAATACATAGATCAATATAGTTCTCTGACTATTTTTTCTTAAAATTAAAATATTATTTACTTTTAATTCCTGCTAATTTAGATAGTGAAAATAAGTGAATTTGTTTTGGATTTTAGTATGACACATTTCATTTAAGATAATATAATCTGAAATTGCTTAAATTTCAAGCTGTAAAAAAAAAAAAAGGAAAGAACATAGCTTCAAATATCACTGAGAATAGTTTTCAGTGGCATCTTTTCAGAGGCATCATCTCATAGTATGCTCTGCCCTGCTATTAGTTTCTTATGGAATGGTGAACAATGGGGAATGGGGTGCAGGATATAGGCTTGTTTGTCTCAAAAGATAAATGAACTGTGAATTGTAGGAGATGAGTCAACATGGCCAATTCCAGACACTAAGCTTAGAATCCCATCTCAAACTTTATCATGGGACAAATCTCTACAGTACTCCCTAGCTACATCACAAATTTCCCTCAGCAGTCAAGCAAAACTGACATCTATGTGGAGCTTTTCATTCCTTCCTGTGACAAGCTCTTTTGTTGTTTATCTCTTAATTAGATTACTAATATATTAGCAGTACTATGCAGAAAGCAGTCACTCATTTTGTTACAATATTATTTTTAATTTATAAACCAGTTGTATACATCTTGTATTTAAATGGAAATCCTTCTCACAGATGAGAAATTAGAGCAACTAAGTACCACACATCTCTATATTGCTAGTTCTATTTAATATTTTTCAAGTTATAAAAATAATATATCCAGGTTTTAGGGAAAAAGCATTTTCAATGTCATTGGAGTGAAATTAGGGGATCTTACACTTCTAGTCCCTAGTCCAGCTCCTGTAGCTTTTTTCATATTAAAATACATGAAATTGAAGGAAAAATATGTGTCAAGGGAAACAGTCACCATTACTTGAGATGAACACCTTTGGGAAGACAAGAAGCCTAAGTATGCTGGCATCTCAACAGTGAAGATTTATTCTTGAATACACAAATATGCTATTAAGCATATATTCTACTGTAATTCCCACTTACTTCCTTAAGAGTCATTAAGAAGAATTTTGTTTAATAGACCTAAAAGTTATTAATAAATGTATACATTAATGCATATATTCATTCATCTTATAATATTTGATTGAAAATATTTACATTAAGTCACTTAAAACATACTGGAGAAATGGGTAGCAAATTTATATTTTTTTCCAAAACACTAAAAAAACCTAATATATTTTAAATCCTTTCAAACGTTAATGGAGTTAGGCAGATTGATGAGCTCAGAGTGTGTAAAGGCAAAATAGAACATCATGATAGCCTAACATGTACTCTAGAAACACATTGGGATGCTAGAAGGAACGAGGTTCCAAGTACAATGCTGAGATTTCCTGAACTACATTGATATAGCTGAGAAGCCATGAGATATTTGCTAAGTCATAAGCAGAATTCTAGAGAGAAGACACAGCTGGAAAAGATCTGAATTAGGGACTCCAGAGTGTGTGCTAAATAATAATAAACACATGTAATCAATTCCATAAAACCACTAAAGCGGAGATGAGAAAGCAAGATGGTCAGTGGGTCCAGGAGATCAAAAAGTGGTGCTTTTGAAATACCACCGTTTAGAAGGTTAGAAGCACTTTCAGAATCAATTTCAGGAGAAGCAAAATTCTAGAGAATAAAGTAGAAAGTCTACTCTTTCAGTGCCTGAATATATGAAAACACATCGTAAAATATTCAAATTGTACAGAAAGTTAATTTTCATCTACTAGAATAAAATCTTGTATTCTTTAAGGAAGGAAGTGAAATTCAGATGGTAACAAAATTCTGGATGTTTAACATATTATCCTAGTCATGTAAGGAACATACCCATACAACACACATACAAGCATATAACCATTATAAGCTTACAAAATATAGAGACATTGAAAGTAGAATATAAAGACTTTACAACACACATTATAATTTTCAACCTTTACAACACACTTGTCATATAGGTTGTGATCCTTAGTTAGTTTCGATTGGATTGTCAGCTTGAAACAATCTAGGGTCACTTAGAAAGAGAATGTTAATTGTGGATGGCCTATGTGCCCCTAGGGCACATAGATTGGCTTGCTTATGCTAATTGATGTGGAAAGCCAAAGACCACTGCAGGCAGCAGGACTTCTTGGGGTTGGATCCTGAACTGTATAAGAGTAGAGAAAGTGAGCTGAGTAGTAATCATGAATGACTTAATCACTCTTGCCTTGGCTGTGCATGTGACTAGATGCTTCAAGTTCTTGTACCAATATTTCTGCACTAATGGATATAACAAGGAATTATAAGATGAAAAAACCTCTTCTCTATTAAAGTTGCTTTGTTAGATTCATTTATCACACTCCTTCAAAGAATTTCATACCAAGGAGTTGGAGGCATTGCTGTGATAAACCTATGTAACTTTTAAGGCTTAGAACTGTTTTAGAGGGTGGAATAGTGAGCATTGGTATATAGAGCTACAAAAGTAATTTTTTTATTTTTTTTAATATTTTATTTATTTATGTGTATGAATGTACTGTCTACATGCAGGTCTGTGCACCCGTGTCGTGCAATGCCGCGGAGGTCAGAAGAGGATGCCGGATTCCACTGGAACTGGAGTTCTCCTGGAATTGGAGTTACAGATGGTTCTCAGCCGCTATGTGGGTGCTGGGGATCGAACCTGGGTCCTCTGTAAGAGCAGTCGGCGCTCTTAACTGCCAGGCTATCTCTCCAGCCCCCAAAAGTCATTATTTTTGAAAAGAGAGCTGGGCCTTCTGCTGGGAGCTTGGAGTATAAGAATTTTGAGAGAAATGCAGACAAGAGAGTCCCAGCTCACCAGATTTCAAAGAACAAAGTTATATCAGGAACTTGGATAGTTACCACTCATAATGTTTGAACAAGAGTCTGCATTCTGCTTGGTTTCAGGGAGAACTTGAGTGTGGTAAATTTAAATACAGTGGACTGATTTTTTTTTTTTTTTGGCAGAGGAAATTTCAACCAAGATAGTATTAAAGCTGCTGCTAAACAAGTAATTATAATTGATAAATAGATTAGTAAAACCTTGTATGTGCAGTAAGATTATATTATGAAAGAATTACCTGAGAGCCACCATGTGAGGATCTGAATTCACTTAAAGGAAAATAGAAAAGGCCATTGACAAAATCCAACAGGTATTCATGATATAAGTCTTAAAGGGAATTGTACTACAGGGAACATACTTAAGACTGTATATAGCCAGGTGTGGTGGTGCAACCTTTAATCCTAGCACTTGGGAGGCAGAGGCAGGTGGATCTTAGTGAGTTGGCCAGCCTGGTCTACAGAGTGAGTTCCAGGACAGCTGGGGCTACAGGGAGACCCTGTCTTGAAAAGACCAAAACAAAAAAAAAAAAAAAAAAAAAAAGACTGTATATAATAAATTCATAGCCAATGTCAGTCTAAATGGAGAATTCCCATTAAAATCAGAAAGCACTGGAAG
Organism: Rhizomys pruinosus; assembly: GCA_009823505.1. Classification (NCBI taxonomy): domain Eukaryota; kingdom Metazoa; phylum Chordata; class Mammalia; order Rodentia; family Spalacidae; genus Rhizomys; species Rhizomys pruinosus. Next base: position 3,305,815 of record VZQC01005063.1, on the reverse strand, counting down.
GAGTCCACAGTCCTCACTACTTTTCAGTCTAGTGCTTGAAACTATAGCTAGAACAATAAGAGAAGTATATTAAAGTTGTGCTAATAGAAAAAGAAGTCAAATTATTCTTACTTTCAAATGATACATAAGAGATACCAAAATTTCCACCAGAAACTTTCTAGAAAGGATCAACAGTTTCAGTAGAGTTGCACCCTACAATATCAATCTACAAAAATTAGTAGGCTTTGTATATACACATAACAATAAATGAGAGGAAAAGTTTCTGGAAAATATTAGCATTCAAAATGGCCTCAAAAATTACCTAGGAAAAAATCTAACCAAACACCATTACGACCTCTTCAATCAATGAATATTAAATCTTTGAAGAGAAGGATTAAGGAAGACACAAAGAGATGGAACTATTGCTCAAGCTCATGAATTGGAATAGTTAACAAAATAAAAATTATCATCCTAGCAGAAGTAATTAACATACTCAATACAATCCCAAACAAATCACATGACATTCTTCACAGGACTAGGAAAAAAAAAATCTATCTTCTAATTTATATGGAAATACAAATATTCCAGATAGTCAAAGCTATCCTCACCACAAAGAGCAATGCCAGAGGGACTGATATACTAGATCTCAGTCTATGTTACAGAACTATATTTGTATGGGATAGTATTGGTGCAAAGGCAGGCCCATAGATCAATGGAGCATAATAAAAGATCCAAAGATGAGTGTACACAGTAACTACCACCTGATATTTGACAAAGGGTCCAAGAACACATGGGAAGAAACAATTCATCTTCAACAAATATAATGGGAAAACTGGATATCTACTTGTAGAAGAATGAAATTAAACTTATACCTAGCCCTCTGAACAAAAGTCAACTTCAAATGTATCAAAGACCTCAACTGTTAGAAGAATTCATATGAAGTTCCCTACAGGATATCAGTACAGGAAAAGACTTTCTAAGTTCTAACATCAATTGCTCACAATAATCTACAAATGGGACCCCATTAAACTTAACAGCTTCTGTACAACAAAGGAAAAATAAAACAATTCAATGGGCCGGAAGCACATAGAATGGGAGAAAATTTTCACCAATAAAAAATCTTACTGCCGGGCGTGGTGGCGCACGCCTTTAATCCTAGCACTCGGGAGGCAGAGGCAGGCGGATCTTTGTGAGTTCAAGGCCAGCCTGGTCTACAGAGTGAGTTCCAGGACAGCTGGGGCTACAGGGAGACCCTGTCTCAAAAAGACAAAAAAAAAAAAAAAAAAAAAAATCTTACACAGGATTAATATCCACAATGCAGAAAGAATTAAAAATTCCCACAGAGGAAAAAACAAATTACCCAATTAAAAATTGGTTATGTATCTGAAAAGAGAGCTTTCAAAATAAGAAATAAAAATGGCTGAAAACACCTTCTTTTTTGGTCTTTTTGAAACAGGGTCTCCCTTTAGCCCCAGCTGTCCTAGAACTCACTCTGTAGACCAGGCTGGCCTTGAACTCACAAAGATCCTCCTGCCTCTGCCTCCCAAGTGCTAGGATTAAAGGCATGTACCACCATGCCCAGCGAAAAACACATTTTAAAGGTGTTAAACATCCTTAGTAATTAGTGAGATATAAATGTAAACCAAATTTTCTATTTCATCTAAGCCCAGTCAGAGTAGTGAAGATTAAGATAACAAATGGCCAGCCGAGCTTGGGAGCACTCCCCTTTAATCCTAGCACTTGGGAGGCAGAAGCAGGCGGATCTTTGTGAGTTCAAGGTCAGCCTGGTCTACAGAGTAAGATCCAGGACAGCTGGGACTACAGGGAGACCCTGTCTTGAAAAGACAAAAAAAAAAAAAAAATGATAACAAATTGCCCTAAATGATGGCATGGATGTGGAATAAAGGAAACTTGTCTTCTGTTGGTGGGATGAAAACTTGTGCAACCACTGTGGAAATCAGTATGGAGAACTCATTAAAAAAGTCCATAAACCTAGGTGGAGTAATGGGTCAGTGTTAAGAGCATGGGTCCTCTTGCAGAGGACCCAGGTTTGATTCCCAGGACCCAAATGCTGCCTAACAACTTTCTATAACTCTACTTCCAGGGGAAATATAACAGCCTCTTCTTTCTTCACAGGCATAGTAAGAAACAGGTGTAGTTACATATATGAAAGTCAATCCACTCATACACATACAATAAAAAATACTTTAAAAACTAAAAAATCTGTAATGTGATCTGATTATATCACTCCTTGCCATTATATACCCAAAGGGCTCATCCTACTATAGAGATACCTGCAGAATGTTTTTTGCTGCATTTTTCACATCTAAGAAATGGAAACAACCTAAATATCCCTCACCTGATGATAAATAATGAAAATGTGGTAAAGAAAAATAAAAGCAGGAAAATAATAGATAAATGAATGCAACTAGAAACTTTTTATACTAAGTGAAGTATCAGAAACTAGGAAAAGCAATACATGTATGTCCTTTCTCATTTGTGGGTCTTAGTTCCAAATCCTTACATGAGAGTATATATCCTGCTGTTGCAGGAGCTAGGAAAACTGAAAGGAAAAATGTGGATAAAGGGAAAGAAGGAGCTCAAGAGAGAGAAATAGCAAGAGACAGGTGTCAGCAAGGGGGGAAATGGAGAAAAAGGGGACTTTATCTGAGGAGGGTGAAGGGAAGGTTTGCAGAAGCAGTGAAAGGTGAGATAGATAATTCTTAGATGGGATGAAAAATTAAAAGGAGATATTGCAACATATTGAAATACACACACACACACACAGAGAGAGAGAGAGAGAGAGAGAGAGAGAGAGAGAGAGAGAGAGAGAGAGAGAGAGATAAAGGCTATATAACATAAACCACATTAACAGACAGGAGAAACTTCCCTTTAACTTCTTGGTCAAGTTAGTCCAAAAGATTCCCCCAAATAACACAAACTATTGCAAAAGTGCTTCATTGTCTCCCAGAACTTGAAAGAAAGCCCCTACTGCTGAAGACAGGCCACATTTTTGACACAGGATTCAGACCAGAAATCTTGACCTGAGCTGAAATCCTCTGTCCTGGAGCCTAGCTCTTATTTTTTCAGAGGACTCTATATAAGGAACAAGGGAGAAACCAATTCATAGTCCTACTCAGCTGTGAAGCCTATAAACTTCAATGACTGGCCCAGAAGCTGTTGGCGCAGTAGTGGCGCTTTTACCCTGAGAGTAATCAACAGCTGTCTAAATGGAACTAAGGCTCATCTACAGCAAATAGTGAATAACCTTTCTAATTAGTCAATGCTTCAGGGCATCTATGTTCTCTAGCTATGACAGCACCACTGCCATTATGACATAAACCTGCTGCGGTGACTTGTAAAATGCTTTGGCAAACAGTCATCACAAAGAAATCAGGAGAATACTAAAATTAATAGAGACTTTCATCTGAGATCTTAGTCCCTCCTATATCCTGTTTTGGCTGTACATGTTCTTGTGTTGTTCTAGAAAATATGGTGAAGGAAGGTTGAGTGTTAGGACTCTAGTGGTATAGCTTTTAGTGACTTGCTCATGCTGAAGGTAAGATTCTTTTGTGATGTAGCTGCCAAAGAGTCTGCTGTGTTCCCCAAACATTTGTTCAAACACCGAAGTTGAGTGGAACTCTTTTTTTTCTGTCAGTGCCCATTCTATTATGAGTACACATTGCTTTATATCTCCTCAGTCATAAAAGAAAGTGATAGAAAATGGATAAATGAAATATATTCTAGAGAATGCCTACCCTATCATGAAATAATGGTAAAAGAGTAAGAAACAAAGCTGCAGTTGTCACCTTGAAACCCCTGGAAGGAGGTACCCTGTGGACATGTCTGGGGCGGTTTCTTAACTTGAGTATTGTGGGAGGGTACAGCTCACTGTACACAGTTACCTTAACTTATTCTAACATCAACCCCAAAGCATCCAAAGTCTAGAATGCCATCTAAATAAAATATGATGAGACATGAACGACAATTCATCATGAAGTTCATTGCTTTCCAGCTGCGATAAGAACCTATGAAATCAAATCTGTTATGTGCTACTAAAACAAAATGGTGGGACAATGACAGCATGCATTCCTACAACAAAAGGGAGAAATAGGACAGGCAAAAGGAGTAACTGGTTCCAAGCAGGATCAAAACTTGAGGGGACAATAGTATTATATTTTAAAAGCATTTCACTATTTCCATATTTTATTATAATCATTAAAGAAACCCTTAGCCACACTTTCAACAATCAGCTTAAAAATTCCTTTAACAAGTATTTTATATAATAAATAACCCTTTCTGGGCTGGCAAGATTGCTCAGCAGGTAATGGTATATGCTATGCAAGCCTGAAGTCTTCCTTTTAATCTTTGGTCCCAGTGTGGTGGAAGGAAAGAATTGACTCCAGCGTGTTGTCCTCTGACCTACACACACATGCAACTCAATAGACATAGACATACACACACACACACACACACACACACACACACACACACACACCAAACATACAATAAGTATAAAAATATAAAAAAGGAAATAAATCATCGTTTGTGTTTTCTACAAAATGGTAGTTCATGAAAACAATTCAGGTAATGTCTTTACTGCTTTATTTTTTTTTTAATTTTTTTTTTATTTATTTCTGTATGTGTATCAATGTACTGTCTGCATGCAGGTCTGTGCACCCGTGTCGTGCAATGCCGCGGAGGTCAGAAGAGGGTCTCGGATTCCCCTGGAACTGGAGTTCTCCTGGAATTGGAGTTTCAGACGGCTCTCAGCCGCCATGTGGGTGCTGGGGATCGAACCTGGGTCCTCTGCAAGAGCGGTCGGCGCTCTTAACCGCTAGGCCATCTCTCCAGCCCTCTTTACTGCTTTATAATGAAGATCACCTTTCCCCTACTTTTTAAAAATAAGCCTCTTCTCTCCTAAGAGCCCATCAGAATCCTCTTAACTTTCCACAGTTACCAATATTCTTTTCATAACTACCTAGATCTTCTCTAAAATTGAGGCTGTCCTAGTTAACTTTGTATTGCTCTGATAAAACACTGGCCAAAGTAAGTTGGGGAGGAAAGAATTTAGTTCCACTTGTAGTTCTCAGGTCATAAGCCATCACTTAGGGGTGTCAGGGCAGGAGCTCAAGAAAGCAGTCACCTAGAAGGAAGAGTTGAAATAGAAACTATGAAGGATTCTGCTTACTGGATTGCCCTTCTGGCCTGTGTGCAGCCCATTTTCTTATACAACCCAGGACGTACTTCTCAGGGGTGGCATTGATTTAGGAGGGCCTTTTGGCAGGCGACTGGGTCAAATTACATATAATTAATTACCTTATGAAGTAAGTTTCAAATGTTACTTTATCCTTTCCGTCATTGTGTATTGTGCACAAAGTAGGCTATCAACTCTGCCCTAGGATACTTTTTATCACCATATGTAATATCTGATAGTTTGATCTCAAATTTCTCAGCCCATGAAACCATGACAAATAAGCTTTTAACACTCAGTGTTACCTGGGTTCTAGTGCTTTCTTTTAGAAGTCCCAACAAAATAAGGTCTGCTTTATATATTTTTTTAAATAGAAGTCATATCTCCCTTTTAAAGCAAACATCGGATCATGTCAGGCCTATTCTCCTACATCTAATGTTATAGTAGCTTTCTTGGATTTTGATGAAAACAATGTCCTTAACATGAATTTAAATGTTCTTAGTCAATAAACCTGTAACTAAAATGAACATAAGTGGAAATTCCACTAACAAGTTAAAAGGAGATAACCCAATCTGCTATTGATTTTTAATGGGTGAGAAATAAATCTTTAAAGAATCCGATTATTAGGATGTCAAGGTTTGTTTTTATTGATGCATGGGCTGTTAATTATATTGAAATTGAATTGCCTCCCACTGGAACTATGTCAAGATAAATTTAGAAAAGAGCATTCTGAGGAATAAGGAATATCAAAATTAGGATTTAATTTTGATGTATGATTGGAGAAATTTTACATTACAAATGCCAGGTAATTAAATAGTTTTTCATGGTTTTGGCTTATTTGTTTAAATTAATATTTAATAATTAAATTAGTTGACTAAAATTTCTGAGTTAGTTTCCTGTTGGTGAAGTCACTATTTCATAGTGAAAGATAAAAGTTGCAAGAGGTGACAGAACCTTTTTCTGATCTGTATTATAGAAGCTTTATTTTTATTTATTTATTTTTGTAAGTGCAGAGAGTTTCCTGGGAAGTGATGATACAACTGATTTATTACTCCCTCTGGCAAAATTGCTGCCATAGGAGGATGAACATGACACTGTAAGCCTGTACATTTCTTTTCTTTTGTTTTGCCATCTCTACTAGTTAAATGACAGGTTTGCTACTGTTGTTTTTCTCATTTTCTGCTACAAAACAGAGCAGTAAGAAGATATTAGAAAGTGAGAAAAAAAGTAGCAAGCCTTGTCCATGAAGAGCCCCCTGAGGAAGCCCAAGTATGAGATTCGTAGAATAACCTGAGGAATTCGACAGAGCATGTTTGCTTAAATGATGATTTCCTCTCAGTGTGTTCCAAAGTTCTGATTTTAAAAGTCAGTGTGCTTTCGAACCTATTTCACCCCAGCAAAATACATAATTACATTCTTAATGAAACATAAGATAGTCTAAACAATTTGGGTGAGTCATGGGTAACACCTATTGTTTATCTAAATATACTATTCCAATCAATTAAGAAGATCAACCAAAGATTAGACAGGATAATTTATTGAATCTTATCAGGACACAACATCTAAAAATATACTTAAATATGCTGTATACAATAATTTTGTAAAATTATTAGACATTAATTGGAACTTAAAGGAGATCATCACAATTGTGAAATAGCTTTAAGAGAAGAGTAGAATGAAATAAGATAAACATTTTAACAGGCCAAAGGAAAGAAAACAGAAGAAGAGAAAAGGGAAGTTTGTCAGAAAATTTAACAATTAAAAATTATGGGTTGGAGAGATTGCTTAACAGTTTAAAGACTGGCTGCTCTTACAGAGGACCCAAATTCATTTCCCAGCACCCACGTGGTGTCTAAAAACTGTCTGTAACTCCAGTTCCAGGAGAATCCAATGGACTCTTCTAACCCCCATAGGCATTGTACAACTGGGGTGCACTTACTCACTTGTAGGAAATAAGCTCATGCACGTAAAAAGTAAAAATAAAAATATAAATTGAAGAAGATGGCTGGTTGTGGTGTGACGTGCCTTTAATACCAGCATGTGGGAAGCATAGGCAGGCAGATCTCTGTGACATCAAGCCCAGCTTGGTCTTCACAGTAAGTTCAGGCCAGATGGACATCCTTGCCCCCTGCCCCCCCCCCAAACACACAAACAAAGAAAAACTGATGGAGTCATGTTAAAAGAAAGCTATTTCAAGAATAGCCTTAATGACTGAACACACTGCCACTTCATATTTTGAAAGAGAAAAGCTCAAGAATAAAACATACCAATATACATGATCCCAAAGATAGTGTACTGTAAAGAAGATGCCCAAAGGTATAAAGAAAACCAAACGAAAATAGAGGGAACTTGATATGCCCTTTTAAACTTTTCCAAAGACCCTTCTGCCTAGACAAAAGTATTGTGGCAAACTTATTTTTTATTGTATTTTTTTAGAGTTATAAAGAAAAAAAATGATACAGTCCAAAATGCATATGAAAATTTATATTTGTTTTATTGGAAAATTATACATATTGCATCATTGATTTATAGAAATAAAACATTTATATTGTGTATTATTGTAGATTTTGTATTGGTAAAATGGTGGATATAAAGAATATAAGTTCAACTAGTTTTCAATATTCAAGATAAGAAATCCATAAGCATTATATAAATAAAATATTTTTACTATCTTTAAATAACAATTGAAAAAGTATCCATCTAAAATTATCATATAAAAGCTAAGGTCACATCTTTGTAAAGTGCTTGCCTCATAAGCATGAGGACTAGAGTTTGATCTTACAGAATCCATGTGCAAAACTAAGAATGATGCTCGGCACCAGCCAAGCCTAGCCTAATGAGGTATATATACATATACACACATACATATGTGTATATGTATATATATATATATATATACATATATATACATATATATATACATATATATACATATATATGTGTGTGTGTGTATGTGTGTGTTCTCAGACGTATTCACAGATATACTCTGCAACAGTGATTCCTGATGTATGTTATCAAACTGAGTTAATAGCACTGTTACTCTCTCTCTGTCTCCCCCCACCCCCGCAATATGCAGTGTAAAACTGCTTGATGAAATGACATGGAAAATTCTGAATATCATCTGATTTTCATATGTGTTCTCCTTGTCCTTAAAAATAATCTTTCTTTTATTTACAAAAAGGATTTGTATATACATATGCCTTGTTCTTCCCCAAATTTTTAAAATTCAAAATTATGAGAGAAATTAAAATTCTAGTATCTCTAATTAATTGATTTGGGGACATGTGGAAGTAAATATTGTTTTCAGTTAGCCAATAACTTCAGTACAAATCATGTATACATCACTGTAATATATATATATATATATATATATATATATGGTAATAATACACAACAAAACTTGATGTAACCAAAACACATTAATCAATAACTTTAGCCAATCACTACCCTACTTTTAAATTTGAAGCTGTGCATGGTAAATTCAGGATGCTGCCATGGGCTACTTATCTGGGTCACCTTTTCAGCTACCATGTGGATAGAGAACTAGAGAATGCAAACTAATCTTTACTGAGTCTAAACCCAATTATAGCTGAGAAGAAAAAACCAAAGCCAAATGTAAATGGGTTCCAGAGACTTGGCTTTGTGAACAATGTTTTCTATTGGCATGATGAATGAAACTTTGGCTGCACAGCCATATTAAAAATGAATAGTGATACAAGACACCAACAATTACATGCAGAGTCTCAGAAGCAACAATGCTCAAGTCTTTCTATCTGGTTAAATTTAGCATCTATCCAAATGTCACTGAGCCAGTTAGTGAGGTGAAGCTGCACTTTAAATGATGTCCAAAGGCTTTTTTATTCAGTGTTAACATTTGCATAAAACCAGCTTTCCCATGCCTTACTTTTCCAAATCAATTTAGATTTGTGTGCTAATATTTTACTAGAGCCCTAGAGATAAAGAAGCATGCACATCAGCCATGTGTGGCTGATGTGCATGCTTCTTTAAATGCTAAATCCCCAAGGGAACCTTCGTACTAAAAACCAAAAGATCGACACCAGACAAGATTAGCAAAAGAATTAGTTATGCACAATCAACTGTATTAAATACTGGGGAGGGGGGTACATCTGCTACTCCTGTGCTATGGAAAGATTATTTGCTTGCAATATTAATATCTCCATCACATTGCTCTGAGCATTTGCGTGTACTATTCTTTACTATGATGGCTTTATTAGATGGAGACATCACCATTATTGAAAATGCTGCTACTGAAGTGGGCAGTTAAAAACTATAGTAATCCTGGGTATTTAATCATAGACTTAAATGAAGAGACTTTCTTCCCAATACTTTAGCATCTATCTCAATATGGACATGAATACATTTAGATTTTAACTTCAAAAATACAACATAATGTTGAAAATTTCCATATCAAGCAACCAACAACAGCAGCTTTCAAAAGCATATTATCTAAAACTTGTTGATTTAAACAGAGATGAGGTGCTTTGCAGATCGGAAACTCAAACCTGTAATTCAGGCACTGGGACCTGGAGGCAGGAGGAAGGGGAGTTTAAGGTCAGACCAACCCAGGCTACATAGTAAGTTTCAGGTTTATCCATGCTACATGAGCTCCTATTTCATAAAATCAATTTAGATAATAATGACAACAACAAAACTCCATGGAAAACAGGGATCATAGAAGCCCCGGTTCGGGGAAAACGGGATTTATTGACAATTTGTAATACATATCTTCAATGTTGTAAATTTTAGGACCTAGAAACAAGAATTAAAACAAAAATTAAGTTTTAAAAATTATTGATGTTTTTACATGTATGAGGGTTTTGCCTGCCTGTTTCTAAGAGCACCATAGGCATGCAACGCCTATGGAGGCCAGGAAAAGGGCTTTGGATAGAGTTACTGATGTTCGTTAGCTACTATGTGGGTGTTGAGAATCCAACCCAGGTCTTCTGCAAGAACAGTGAATATTTTTAATCCCTGTGCCATCTTTCCAGCCCCAAATTAAAAGTTTTTAGTATATTTCAAATCTGAATCTGGATTATATTTTTAATTGCATACCCCTAAGATATAAATGAAAATAAAATAAATTAAATATTTTGAAGAGGTATTACATATTTATTTTATGCTTTGTATACCTCTTTACATTCTTAGATCCACAGCAAGGAACTGAATCATTTCAGCAGATGAACTTATACTAATTATGTAATTTCCTTTTGAGACATCATTTTCCTCTCTACATCTATAGGAACATAATTATTTGCCATATCTATTTGCTTCAGTAGCATCAATGATTGGGCATCTAACCATATTATAGCATAAATAATTTTTTAAAAGCATCTTAACTTAGCTAAATATTGAAAACAATGTGCACTTTAAAGAATATTACCTCACCCAGAAGATACCATCTGTGGTAATCTGTGAATGTTTTACTATACTTTATGTGGCAAAAGATAATTAAGGTTCAAGATGCAATTATAGTTGATTATCAGCTGATGCAATTAAGGTGCAATTAAGGTTGCTGATCAGTTAATGAGGATATCACTATGTATTATTCCAACCGGCTCAACCTAATCACATAAATCCTGAAAAATGGAAGAATGAGAAAAAGAATTGAGAGGGAATCAGCATTTTGGTCTTTGAAGTTAAGAAAAATGGACCAAATGCTAAGGGATTCAGATTGCTTCTAGTTATCAAAGGCAAAAGAGCATACACTAAAACTTGGTATCAAAACAAACTTGCAATCATTTCAAAATAACAATTTTAGGCTAGTAAGATTTGTGGCAGACCTCTGGCCTACAAAGTTGTAAAATAAAATTTTCATAACAAACAAGAATCAGTAACCTTCCTACATACCAATGGCAAACACTGTAGAAGAAATCAAGGAAACAATCTCTTTCAAAATAACCAAAAAACTTAAATACCTTTGAATAAACACAACCAAGTAGGCAAAGGACATCTACAATGAAAAGTTGAAGACACTGAGGAAAGAAATTGAGGAAGACACCTGAAAATTTAAAAAATTCCTGTGCTCATGGATCAGAATTAATCTTATAAAATTGGAAGAGTATCATAAGCAATCAGTAGATTCAATTCAATCCCAATAAACCTGCAGAGACATTCTTCACATAGAAATAAATAATAAAAAAACAATTGTTAGAGGTGCAAGATACCAAGAATAAACAAAATCTTGAAAAAAAATATTTGTGGTATGTATCAGCAGAGCCATTGTAGTAATACAAAAATGTCCTTCTGAGGCACAGATAAATATGTAGTTCAGTGGAATATAACAGAAGACAGGAGCATGAGTCCTCATATGCACAGTTACCTAACTTTTGCAAAGACCCTAAAATACACATTCAAAAAACAACATCTTCAAAAAATGGTGCTGAGAAAATTATATTTTAAAATTCAGAAAATTGAAACTGGACCCTGACTGCTCACCCTGCACAACACTCATGCCCACTTGGATCAAGGACATTAACATAAGCACTGACACCCTGAAATTTCTAGAGGCAAAAGTAGGGTGTACACTTCTACTTGATGGTAGGTGAGGTATGGCCCATGTAGAGCAGAACACAAGACAAACATTAGATAATTGGGATCTCATGCAATTGAAAAGCTTCTGTAAAGGAAAGGAAACAGTCAAGTGAATGAGGAGGTAGTGTTTCCTCTAACTTAGAATGGGAAATAAGCCTCTCTGCTGGCTATTCATCTTTTTTTTTTAATTTTTATTTATTTCTATATGTGTATGAATGTACTGTCTGCATGCAGGTTTGTGCACCCATGTCGTGCAATGCCGCAGAGGTCAGAAGAGGGTCTCGAATTCCCCTGGAACTGGAGTTCTCCTGGAATTGGAGTTTCAGACGGTTCTCGGCTGCCATGTGGGTGCTGGGGATCGAACCCGGGTCCTCTGTAAGAGCGGTCGGCGCTCTTAACCACTAGGCCATCTCTCCAGCCCCTGGCTATTCATCTTAAGGAGGATTAATGCTAGACCATGTAAAGAACACAATGAATGAAAACTTCTGGTGGTGCATAGGGTGTGAAAGGGGGAAGGAATGAAGATTTGATTAAGAGCTGTTGTGTGAAATGCACAAATTTCAATAAAATGTACATAAAATTAAAAACTCTAAATATTACTACTAAAAAATAAATATTACAAAATAATCTGATTTGAGATGGTCTCTGGGAACTGAACAGAAAAGTATCAAAAGATATACAAATACTTAATGGACACCTTGAAAGTCCACAATGTCTTCAGAGTTCAGATTAAAACTTCTTTAAGATTCCATCTCAGCCAAGTCACTATGACCATTTTCAGGAATACAAATGACAACAGGTGCTTGTATGGATGTACATAAAGGAGTGCACATAACTCTTGATGGGTCTGTAGTTATTTTCACACATATTTGAAATAGAACTGCCATAAGATCCATATAAACCCTTCCTGGTCAAAGGACCGTATGTCCTACTACAGAGATAATTGTATATACATGCTTGCTGCTATTCTCGCCACAAAAGGTAGGAAGTGGCATGAAACTAGATGCCTATCAAGAGAAAAATGTGATACATATGCACAATAGACTATTACTCAGCTGTTAAGTAAAAAATGATATTTGCAGGCAAATAAATGGAATGGAAAAAATTAGATCGAGAGAGGTTTAATATAGGAGTCCTTTTCAAGCACACATACTCTGCTGTCTCTTATTCTTTAAAGTTTGGCCATTCAATGGTGAGGGTTGAGGGATACAGTAGTATTTTCTCCACCCCCTGTTCTGCTGTGATATGCAATCCTTAGGTGTAGTGATTCCACTGTAGTTAGGTCACCTAAGGGTGGGTACCTCTTAGACATATATTCTCTATGAGTGACCAGTTGTGGAACTCTACATCTCTAGATAGGCTAAATAGACTCCAGTTGATGAACTAACACCAAAGGGCATTGACGTAAAATAAAATGCTTGACCTGATGTGACAAAACATGTATGGCAGAATACACCAGGGCTGGTTAGGATGTGGGTGCACAGATTGAGGATAGGGTCTAAATTTAATTAAGAGCTGGTGTATGAAATGTACACAAGTCTCATAAAAATAATTTAAAAATATGTTGATTAATCCTAGCACTTGGGAGGCAGAGGCAGGTGGATGTTTGTGAGTTCAAGGCCAGCCTGGTCTACAGAGTGAGTTTCAGGACAGCTGGGGCTACAGGGAGACCCTGTCTCGAAAAGAATGAGTGAGTACACTCATTCCCAGAAAGAGAAACTCTGCACTTTCTCATATATGTATACTAGCTTCACATCTGTTGTCTTGTGTATTTAACACGGAACACAGGTGGAAGCCAGAAAAGGAGAGAGGAGCTCTGGGGAAATAGTAGGGGAGTAGTAGATTATAGGTCAAATGAAAGTGGAGAGGCAGAATTGTGAGCATGGAAAGGATTAACAGGGAATGGCAATTGAGGATAGGGGAAATCAGAGAGTGGAGAGAGGACTAAATTAAAGGAATTATGTGTGGAAAAAGTCATATGGAAAAATACTATCTCCTAACTCAATTAATATAATATAGTAGGATACACATGATACAAAAGAAGTGGAGTACTGAGGGTAAGATGTTTAAATGGGGATGAGGAGAGTGGGAGGAAGTAGAAAGGAGTGAGTCAGCCAAAACTAAGAAGAATGAAAAAACTTATGGACACTGACTAGTTAATAAGATAATTTAAAAAATATATAGTAAAAAGAAAGAGTTGGAACAGGGATACCATGCATTGTTAGACGATGCTATTCTGAGGAGACATGAGTCATTAAACCACAATTTCAATGCCTGGGATGGATACCTTCATATTAATTATTGGTCAGGGAGACCACCAATATCTTCAGAGCAATACAGACTATTTGCAGTTTATGGCTGCTGGGATAAGGAGACTCATTCTTTGATGATACGGGCACTGGTAAATTTCCCATGCTTTCATGGATGGACCCACATACATGCACATATGAGTGGTGTTAAATGGACTTATTTTATTACTTTTTTTCTAAAGAAGAGGATATGAAGCTGGTAGGTAGAGATGTGAGGGAGACAGAAGGAGTGTTTAATGGGAGAAGAGAGTGTGGATATGATTGCTGCATGTCTATTGTATGAACATGAAATTCTCAGATAATACATTAAAAATAAAATGCAACAAGGCATAAAATTAAGTGTAAAACTAAATTTAAAAAATTAATGCAATTTACTATCTTCTGAATCACATTGAAATTTCAATAATGTCAACCAGTAGGGAGAAAGCACACATGATCTGCCATGCTTATTAGATTTCATTGACTCACAGCCTACACATGGACTTACTGACAGCTATTTACTATTATTAATAGCCATTCTTAATAAAATTGCCTTTTAACTTGTAGATAACTGTATAGAAAAAATTGTTATAATTTTGCTATGGTGGAAGTTAAAACTCCAAGATTATGATTAAGTAGCTTTTATAGATAATAACCAGTTTCATGTCTAATTCAGCAACATTGTGTTAAAATTCCCTTGAAATTTGTAGCTTCTCAGATACTGTTAGAACAGTTTAAGCATTTTGTTGGCTTTCTCAATAAGCCAACACATTTTGCTACGTTTTCATCTTATATATGTATGATAATCATTTGCATTCATTTTCTATTTCCATGATAATCAAATATAAAATAATGGCTTATCAATTATATAAAGATTCTGCAAATTAACTCAGGCTACAATTGGCTTGCTGCTTATTTTTATTAATAATACTGTATTGAATTTGTCCATACTTATGTATTGTCTTTGGCTGCTTTTGTACCACACTATCAAAATAGGGGTTAATTTGTCACATTTTCAGGTTCATATTCTCTGGGTTAAACATCTCTGATCCTGTGGATATACTCCCAAGAGTGAAAGATGTATATGTGCCATTATGTGGTTGAACTGCTTTCAACTGAATAGTCTGTATGTCTGTGTGGTACTGTAGTGTGAATTATGTTTAAGCCTGCAGATCCACACTTACTTGATAGACACCACAACTGGCTTATTTAAAATCCTTATCTGGCTCTTAATCTCTATGTGCATTTAGATAATGATATATTAAATAACTGTTTTTACTTAGATGTGCCAAAACTACCTTACATTTCAACACCTGTGATTTGCTCAGTTGGCATTCTTCTTCCAGAAGCTAATTCCATGCTGGATAATCCATTCCTTACCATCTTAAAACAACATTATTGGATTAATTCCACTGATCATGATACTTATTTCTCTCTTTTACTTTGTTTTTTTGTTTGTTTGTTTGATTGACTTGTTTTCTTTTGTTTTTGGTCTTTTTGAGAAAGGGTTTCCCTGTAGTTTCGGTTGGCCTGGAACTCACTATGTAGAAAAGGCTGGCCTGGAACTCACAGATATCTGCCTGCCTCTGCCTCCTGAGTGCTGAGATTAAAGGTATGCACCACTATACCCAGCAGTAGTAGTTAATTTCTTTAAGAATATTTTATTTCCCCATCAATGTTATATTTGATATAGTTGATATTTGATAGGTAAAGAGAGAATGAACATCAAATCAAGGAAACATCCAGAATTGACCAGAGTCCAAGTCAACAGCTCCAGAGAGAGGGGACTGTTTTACCTCTCATCCACCTGTGCCCCTTTTCTAAGCCTAGGGAACAACCTGCGGAAGAGGGGGCGTGGTAGAATGTAAGGGCTGCGATTGGGGTGAATGGTGAAACTACAGCAATGTAGTCTGGACACTCATTTGATCAACTTGATTGAACAAACAACCTGTCACCCCCCACTGGATGGTGGGGCTGTAGGTGTTTGGGCACAACAGCCTGCAGATAGGTTTTGCATGAAGGATGCTTGTACTCATGGATTATCACTTATAGCTAAAAATGAAAAAAAAAAAAAACTGAGAGAAAGATGCAGGACAGTTATGGCAGAATGCATGATCTGGGATGGGGTGGGGTGGGGGGGGGAGAAAGGGAAATATGCCTAAACTGATTTGGAAAATGATGTATGAAATACACAAAGCATCAATAAAAAAAATAAAATTAAAAAACAAAAAACAAAAAAAAACAAGTCAGAAAGTGACAGTCTTGGTTGACAACATTTAATAGAATATTTCAAAACAGAAGATTTGAAATGTTCCCAATGCAAAGAGGTGAACTATCACTGAAGTGATATGCCAGTTACCCTGATCTGATAACCAAAAGTTGTACACGTATATTGAAATGTCACACTGTACCTCAGAAACATGGACAATTATTGTGTTAAAAAATATATTTAGGAGACTGGAGAGCTGGCTCACTGATAGGACAACTGGCTGCTCTTGCAGAAGACCTGGGTTTGGTTTCCAGAACTCACCTGGTGGCTAATTGTCCATAACTCCAGTTCCAGGGGATCTGACACCCTCTTCTGGCCTTCATGAGCATTGCACCCATGAGTGCATTCTCATACATTCAGGCAAAACTCTCATACGCACGCACGTATACATTTAGGATCAGTAAGATGGCTGAGTGGGTAAAGAGCTTGCTGACCCAGCTGGCCTGGAACTTGCTGTGTAGACCAGGCTAGCTTTGAACTCAGAGATCTACCTGCCTCTGTCTCCTGAATGCTGGGATTAAAGGCACGTATTAACACACCCATCAGNAGAAATAAAACATGTAGTATTGGTGTATATTGTAGATTGTATTGTTAAAATGGTGTGATATAAAGCATAGAGTTTCAACTAGTTTCAATATTCAAGAATGAACAGAAATCCATAAAGCTATATTAACTAAAATCTTTTGTACTCTCTTTAAATAACAATTGACAAAGTATCCCTCTGTAAAATTTTAGCAAGACAAGCTGAATGTGCACATCTTGTCATAGTTCTTGCCATGCAGGCATGAGGACTAGAGTTTGATCTTACAGAATCCATGTGCAAAACTAAGAATGATGCTCGGCACCAGCCACGCTTAGCCTAAGGAGGTGGGGTGAGTATGGATTGACATATCGCACCATACATATGTGCTATATGTATATATATATATATGATACCCTATAATATACATATATTATACAGTATATTTAGTTACATATATCGGTGTGTTGTGTAGTGTGTGTTCTCAGACTTATTCACAGATATTACTCTTGCAACAGTGATCCTGATGTATGTTATCAAAACTGAGTTTGCTAGCATGTTACCTCTCTCTGGCTCCCCCACCCCCGCCAATATGCAGTGTAAAACTGCTTGATGAAATGACATGGAAAATTCTGAATATCATCTGATTTTCATATGTGTTCTCCTTGTCCTTTTAAAAATAATCTTTCTTTTTATCTACAAAAAAGGATATTGTATCTACATATGGCCGTGTTCTTCCCCAATTTTAAATTCAAAATTATTATGAGAGAAATTAACATTCTAGTTCTCTAATTTAATTGATTTGGGACATGTGACGCTAAATATTGTTTCAGTTAGCCCACTAACTCCGTACAAATCATGTTACATCACTGTAATATATTATATATATATATATATATATATCTTGTATATATACACCAAACCAAACTCGATGTAACCAAAAACACATTAATCAATAACTTTAGCCAATCACTACCCTACTTTTAAATTTGAAGCTGTGCATGGTAAATTCAGGATGCTGCCATGGGCTACTTATCTGGGTCACCTTTTCAGCTACCATGTGGATAGAGAACTAGAG
Organism: Rhizomys pruinosus; assembly: GCA_009823505.1. Taxonomy (NCBI): domain Eukaryota; kingdom Metazoa; phylum Chordata; class Mammalia; order Rodentia; family Spalacidae; genus Rhizomys; species Rhizomys pruinosus. The sequence goes on along the minus strand of VZQC01005063.1, from coordinate 3,287,935 downwards.
AATGCAAACTAATCTTTACTGAGTCTTAAACCCCATTTAGATGAGAAGAGAAAAAAAATAACCCAAAACCAAATGTAAATGGGTTCCCAGAGAACTTCGGCTTTGTGACAACGTTTTTCTATGGGCATGATGATTAAAACTTGGCTGCACAGCCATATTTAAAAAATGCATAGTGATACAAGAAACCAACCAATTACATGCAGAGTCTCAGAAGCAACAATGCTCAAGTCTTTCTATCTGGTTAAATTTAGCATCTATCCAAATGTCACTGAGCCAGTTAGTGAGGTGAAGCTGCACTTTAAATGATGTCCAAAGGCTTTTTTATTCAGTGTTAACATTTGCATAAAACCAGCTTTCCCATGCCTTACTTTTCCAAATCAATTTAGATTTGTGTGCTAATATTTTCACTAGAGCCTAGAGTAAAGAAGATGCACATCCGCCATGTGTGGCTATGTGCATGCTTTCTTTTTAAAATGCTACATCCCGAAGGAAACTCGTACTACAAACCAAAAAGATCGACACCAGACAAGATTAGCAAAAGAATTAGTTATGCACAATCAACTGTATTAAATACTGGGGAGGGGGGTACATCTGCTACTCCTGTGCTATGGAAAGATTATTTGCTTGCAATATTAATATCTCCATCACATTGCTCTGAGCATTTGCGTGTACTATTCTTTACTATGATGGCTTTATTAGATGGAGACATCACCATTATTGAAAATGCTGCTACTGAAGTGGGCAGTTAAAAACTATAGTAATCCTGGGTATTTAATCATAGACTTAAATGAAGAGACTTTCTTCCCAATACTTTAGCATCCTTTCCTGCCTCAATATGGACAGAATACATTTAGAGTTTTAACTCTCAAAAATTAAAACATAATCTTGTTTTTTTTTTTTTTGTTTTATTTGAACACTTTTCCATATCAGAACCAACACAGCGCTCAAAAAGCCAAGATATCTAAAAACTCTGTTGTATTTAAACAGAGATGACGTTGCTTTGCAGATCGAAACTCAACGTAATCAGGCAGGGACTCTGGACGGCCGAGGAAGGGGAGTTTAGAGGTCAGACCAACCAGGCCGACATAGTAAGTTTCAGGTTATCATCTGCTACCTGAGCCTCCTATTTCCTAAAAATCAATTTTAGATAATAATGACAACAACAAAACTCCATGGAAAACAGGGATCATAGAAGCCCCGGTTCGGGGAAAACGGGATTTATTGACAATTTGTAATACATATCTTCAATGTTGTAAATTTTAGGACCTAGAAACAAGAATTAAAACAAAAAGTATATGTTTTAAAAATTATCTTGGATGTTTTGTACATTCGTTATGAGGGTTTTGCCTGCCTGTTTCTAAGAGCACCATAGGCATGCAACGCCTATGGAGGCCAGAAGAAACAGGGGCTCTGGGCTTAGAGTTACTGAGTTCGTTAGCTACAGTGGGGTTGCGAATCCAACCCATGGTCTCTGCTACAATAGTGATATATTTTTATCATTCCTGTGCATTTTCTAGCCCCAAATTAAAAGTTTTTAGACATGTAAATCTGCAATCTGGGATTATTCTTTTTAATTGGCATACCCTAAGAGATAACTGAAAATAGAAATAAATTAATATATTTTGAAGCAGGTATTACATATTTATTTTTTTATGCTTTGTATACCTCTTTACATTCTTAGATCCACAGCAAGGAACTGAATCATTTCAGCAGATGAACTTATACTAATTATGTAATTTCCTTTTGAGACATCATTTTCCTCTCTACATCTATAGGAACATACTTATTTGCCATATCTATTTTGCTTCAGTAGCATTTTGATGTGCAATCTACCATATTTATCGCCATAAATAATTTTTTCAAACGCATTTCAACTTAGCCTAAATATGAAAACAATGCGCACTTTAAAAATATTTATCCTCACCCAAAGATCCCATCTGTTGGTTAATCTGTGAATGTCTACTATAACTTTACTGTGGCAAAAGATAATAAGGTTCAAGATTGCAATTATAGCTGATATTCAGCTGTGCCCCCTTAAGGCTGCCACTTAAGGTGCTGATCAGTAATGAGGATCTCACTATGTCTTATTCCCAACGGCTCAACCTCTATTCACATAAATCTTGAAAAATGGAAGAATGAGAAAAAGAATGAGAGGGAATCCGCATTTTGTGTCTTTGAATTAAGAAATAATGGACCAACTGCTATAAGGGATTCAGATTGCTCTAGTTATCAAAGGAAAAAGAGATACACTAAAACTTGGTATCAAAACAAACTTGCAATCATTTCAAAATAACAATTTTAGGCTAGTAAGATTTGTGGCAGACCTCTGGCCTACAAAGTTGTAAAATAAAATTTTCATAACAAACAAGAATCAGTAACCTTCCTACATACCAATGGCAAACACTGTAGAAGAAATCAAGGGAACAAATCTCTGTTTCAAAATAACCAAAAAACTTAAATACCTTTGAATAAACACAACCAAGTAGGCAAAGGACATCTACAATGAAACAACGTGAGTACACTGAGGCACGAAATGAGGAAGACACCTGAAAATTTAAAAAATTCCTGTGCTCATGGATCAGAATTAATCTTATAAAATTGGAAGAGTATCATAAGCAATCAGTAGATTCAATTCAATCCCAATAAACCTGCAGAGACATTCTTCAAATGATAATAAATAATAAAAAAACAATTGTTAGAGGTGCAAGATACCAAGAATAAACAAAAATCTGAAAAAAACTATTTGTTGGTATGTCTCAGCAGAGGCCATTGTAGTTTGGTGTTGAGTGTATATACACACAATGTCCTTCTGAAGGCACAGTCATAAACATGTAGATAAGTGGAATATAACAGAAGACAGGAGCATGAGTCCTCATATGCACAGTTACCTAACTTTTGCAAAGACCCTAAAATTCACACATTCAAAAAAACAACATCTTCAAAAAATGGTGCTGAGAAATTATATTTTAAAATTCAGAAAATGAAACTGGACCTGGACTTGCTCAACCCATGCCCAACCCTACTCACTGCCCACTTGAATCAAGGGACCTTAACATAAGCACTAACCCCTGAACTTTCTAGAGGCAAAAGTCAGGGTCTTTTTTTTTTATTCACATCTCTTCTACTTGATGAGCATAGCTGATCGGTATGGCCCATGTAGAGCAGAACACAAGACAAACATTAGATAATTGGGATCTCATGCAATTGCAAAAGCTTCTTAAAGGAAAGGAAACAGCAACGCTGACATTGAGGAGGTAGTGTTTCCTCTAACTTAGAATGGGAAATAAGCCTCTCTGCTGGCTATTCTCTTTTTTTTTAATTTTTATGTATTTCTATATGTGTATTGAATGTACTGTTTGCATGGCAGGTTTGGTGGTGCACCATGCGTGGCAAGTTGCCAGAGGTTCAGAAGAGGGTCTCGAATTCCCTGGAACTGCGAGTTCTCCTGGAATTGGAGTTTTCAGACGGTTTCGGCTGCCATGGGGTGCTGGGGATCGACCCGGGGGTCTCTGTAATGAGCAGTCTGCGCTCTTACCACTAGGCCATCTCCTCCAGCCCCTGGCTATTCATCTTAAGGAGGATTAATGCTAGACCATGTAAAGAACACAATGAATGAAAACTTCTGGTGGTGCATAGGGTGTGAAAGGGGGAAGGAATGAAGATTTGATTAAGAGCTGTTGCATGAAATGCCACACATTTGCAAATCCAAAATTGTTACATTTAAAATAAACACTCTAACTTATTCCTACTAAAAAATAATATTACAAAATAGTCTGATTGATGCTGGTCTTGGGAACTGAACAGAAAAGTATCAAAAGATATACAAATACTTAATGGACACCTTGAAAGTCCACAATGTCTTCAGAGTTCAGATTAAAACTTCTTTAAGATTCCATCTCAGCCAAGTCACTATGACCATTTTCAGGAATACAAATGACAACAGGTGCTTGTATGGATGTACATAAAGGGTGCACATAAACTCTGATGGGTCTGTAGTTTTTTCCACCAACATATTTGAAATAGAAACTTTGCCATAAGATCCATATAATACCCTTCCTGGTCAACGGGACCGTAGTCCTACTACAGAGATAATTGTATATACATGCTTGCTGCTATTCTCGCCACAAAAGGTAGGAAGTGGCATGAAACTAGATGCCTATCAAGAGAAAAATGTGATACATATGCACAATAGACTATTACTCAGCTGTTAAGTAAAAAATGATATTTGCAGGCAAATAAATGGAATGGAAAAAATTAGATCGAGAGAGGTTTTACAATAGGAGGTCCTTTTTCAAGCACACATTTATCTTGCTGTCTCTTATTCTTTAAAGTTTGGCCATTCAATGGTGAGGGTTGCTGGATTACAGTAGTATTTTCTCCACCCCCTGTTCTGCTGTGATATGCAATCCTTAGGTGTAGTGATTCCACTGTAGTTAGGTCACCTAAGGGTGGGTACCTCTTAGACATATATCTCTATGTGTGACCAGTTGTGGGAACTCTCATCTATAGATAGGCTAAATAGACTCCAGTTGATGAACTAACACCAAAGGGCATTGACGTAAAATAAAATGCTTGACCTGATGTGACAAAACATGTATGGCAGAATACAAAAACTGGAGTTGGGCGAGTGACATATAACTGTAATCCTAGTACTTGGAAAAAGGTTAAGAGTTCAAGGCCAGCCACAAAGTGAAACCCTGTCTCAAAAAAATTAATTAAAAATATGTTGATTATCTCCTAGCCTGGGAGGCAGAAGGCAGGTGGATGTTTTGAGTTCAAGCCAGCTGGTCTACAGAGTGAGTTTCAGGACAGTTGGGGCTACGGGACCCCATGTCTCGAAAAGAATGGTGAGTACACTCATTCCCCGAAAGAGAAAAACTCTGCACCTTTCTCATTATATGTATACTCACGCTTCAATCTCCGTTCGTCTGTGTATTTAACACGGAAACACAGGTGAACGCCAGAAAAGGAATGAGAGGAGCTCTGGGAAATAGTAGGGGAGTAGCCAGATATAGGTCAAATGAAAGTGAGGGCAGAATCTGTGCGCATGAAAGGATTAACCGGGAATGCAATTGAGGATAGGGAAATCAGCAGAGTCGGCGGAGAGGACTTAATTAAAAGTAATTACTGTGTGGAAAGAAGTTATATGGATAAACTACTATCTCCTAACTTCCATTAATATAATATAGTAGGATACACATGATACAAAAGAAGTGGAGTACTGAGGGTAAGATGTTTAAATGGGGATGAGGAGAGTGGGAGGAAGTAGAAAGGAGTGAGTCAGCCAAAACTAAGAAGGAATGAAACAAACTTATGACACTGAGTTATTCAGAGATCATTTAAAAAAGTATATAGTAAAACGAAAAGAGTTGGAACAGGGATACCATGCATTGTTAGACGATGCTATTCTGAGGAGACATGAGTCATTAAACCACAATTTCAATGCCTGGGATGGATACCTTCATATTAATTATTGGTCAGGGAGACCACCAATATCTTCAGAGCAATACAGACTATTTGCAGTTTATGGCTGTGCGGATATAGGAGACTCATTTTTGATGATACGGGGATGGTAAATTTCCCATGCTTCATGGATGGACCACATAACAGGACACCTATCGAGTGATGTCTAAATGGATCATTTATTACTTTTTTCTAAAGAAAGAGGATCTTAAGCTGGTAGGTAGAGATGTGAGGGAGACAGAAGGAGTGTTTAATGGGAGAAGAGAGTGTGGATATGATTGCTGCATGTTCCACGGTATTGAACATGAAATTCTCGATAATTACATTAAAAAATAAAATGCACACAAACCAAGGCATAAACTTTAAGTGTAACATAAAATTTAAAATATTAATGCGAATTTTTTTAATATCTTCTGTATATTCACATTGAAATTCAATAATGTCAACCAGTAGGGAGAAAGCACACATGATCTGCCATGCTTATTAGATTTCATTGACTCACAGCCTACACATGGACTTACTGACAGCTATTTACTATTATTAATAGCCATTCTTAATAAAATTGCCTTTTAACTTGTAGATAACTGTATAGAAAAAATTGTTATAATTTTGCTATGGTGGAAGTTAAAACTCCAAGATTATGATTAAGTAGCTTATAGATAAAACCAGTTTCAGGTCTAATTCAGATACATGTGTTTACAATCCCCTTGAAATTTGTAGTTTCAGATACTGTAGAACAGTTTATAGAATTTGGTGGCTTTCTCCATCAGCAACCTACATGTTGCTCCGTTTTTCATCTTATATATGTTATGATAATCATCTTGCATTCATTTTCTATTTCACATTAATCAACAGATAAAATAATGGCTGATTCAATTATATACAAGATTTGCAAATTTAACTCAGGCACAATTGCTTGCTTGCTTATTTTTATTAATAATCCTGTCTATTGAGATGTCCATACGTTATGTATTGTCTCTGGCTTGCTTTTGTACCACACTATCAAAATAGGGGTTAATTTGTCACATTTTCAGGTTCATATTCTCTGGGTTAAACATCTCTGATCCTGTGGATATACTCCCAAGAGTGAAAGATGTATATGTGCCATTATGTGGTTGAACTGCTTTCAACTGAATAGTCTGTATGTCTGTGTGGTACTGTAGTGTGAATTATGTTTAAGCCTGCAGATCCACACTTACTTGATAGACACCACAACTGGCTTATTTAAAATCCTTATCTGGCTCTTAATCTCTATGTGCATTTAGATAATGATATATTAAATAACTGTTTTTACTTAGATGTGCCAAAACTACCTTACATTTCAACACCTGTGATTTGCTCAGTTGGCATTCTTCGAAGCAACGCAGTGTGAACGCCCCTGACTGGAAATCCGCTTCCTTACCTATCTTGTAATATTCCAACCATATCAGGTACCCCCTCGATCTCATCCCCTCACACAACCGGCCCCCCACCCCCCCCACAACCCCGGAACCCGCAGAGCGCACAGACGTGCGAGCTCTCTTTATTTGTTTCTTTTTGTTTGTTTGTTTGATTTGACTTGTTTTCTTTTGTTTTGGTCTTATTGAGAAAGGGTCTCCCTTTAGTTTCGGCTGGCCTGGAACTCACAATGTACGAAACGGGCTGGCCTGGAACCACAGATTTCTCATGGCTCTCGCCTCCTTTGAGTGCTTGGATTAATGGCTTGCACCACTATACCCAGCAGTAGTAGTTAATTTCTTTAAGAATATTGTATTTCCCATCAATTTAGTATTTGATTAGTTGATATTTGATAGTAAAGTAGAGGAATGAACATCAATCAAGGGAAACATTCCAGATTGACCAGAGTCCAAGTCAACAGCTCCAGAGAGAGGGGATGGCTACTCTATTCCAAAAAAACCTTCTCCCTTTTCTAAGCCTAGGGTCAACCTGCGGAAGAGGGGGCGGGGCGCGTGGCGTGGTAACATGTAAGGGCTGCGATTGGGGTGAATGGTGAAACTACAGCACTGTAGTCTGGATCCATGTCATTTGATTCTCAACTTGATTGAAAAAAAACCTGTCACCCCCCACGGATGGTGGGGCTGATGGGGTCGGGCACAACAGCCTGCAGATTGGTTCGGCACGAGGGATGCGTATGTTGTACTCATGTATTATCACCTATAGCTAAAAAATGAAAAAAAAAAACAAAAATCCTGAAGAGAAAGATGCAGGAACCAGTTACGGCCAGAACGCAGATCGGGACTGGTGTGGGGGGGGGGGGACGGGGACGGGGAAATAAGCCTGATGAATTGGAAAAAATGTATGGAAAGCACAAAGCATCAATAAAAAATTAATAAAATAAAAAAAATACGACTATTTCTAACAGGCTTCCCTCGATTACAGGTGGCTTTGTCTCTGGCGCCCCTGCCGGCCCGCGTGTGCATACACGTGGTGGAACGAGCCATGGCGCATTAACACACAATATTAGGAAATCCTGTTTAAATCATGCTTAGATTTAATTTAAACTGTCTTTGAGAATTTTACTTAAAGTAGCACAGTCTTTTTTAATATCCTTAATTTTAGATTTGACAAAAAACGATAGATTGTTGTTTATTATTGGTAATTGTTATTGGTAGTTAAAATTATTGTAATTATTTTTTATTATTGGATTATTAATTCACTGATAATAATCATTCAGTTTAATGATAAATTCTTGTTGATTGTTATTATTGCTAATTATTAATGATTCTTATTGATGAAAATTGTAACTAATAATTAGTTATACTAATCATCAATAATAGTATGATTATGAAACACTATCATTGTATTACAAAGTTTATAATTTCTTGTGATTTGTTGATCTTTGTTAGTGATATATGATGATTCTTAAACAGCCCTAATAATAAGGCCAAGATAAATCAGTCTAAGACTTCAAAGAACTGTGACCTATTTACTTTGGGGCAACCTTCCTAATCTTTGTCTCTGTGAATAGGACAGGGACAATTAGACATAGCATAGGGGAAGCCTAGGGATAGTTGACCAATAGGGACAGGATAGCGGGGAAGAGGAAGGAAGTACTAGACTTTCGGGATAGTAATTCACGACGTCTTCTATCAAATGCCCCTCAACTGACGAGTGGATAGAGAAAATGTGGTACATCTACACAATGGAGTTCTATGCAGCAGTAAAGAAAGACGACATCACGAGCTTTGCAGGAAAATGGCTGGAGCTAGAGGACATCATGCTGAGTGAAGTAACACAGTCCCAGAAAAACAAACGATGAATGGTATCCCTCATCTGTGGATGCTAGTGCCAATTACCCAGTTGTAAGTATTTCTTGTGTAGGGCCCCCTGAGCTTTTGTACAAAGCAGTTGGGCATAATGCATTTTGGAAACAACAACAACAACAGAAAAGACTGCATCAAAGAACTGACTGAAACAGTGAACTTCTGCTCAAAACAGTCAACTTCCCCATGGAAAATATTGAGAAAGACTAAGAGATGGAAAGCATGTTTGGCAGAATGCATGAACTCTGGCGGGGTGGGGGAATGAGCGGGAACACGGGTCTAGATTTGTTAAAAATAAATAAATAAATAAATTTATGTGAAAAAAAAAGAAAAATTTCTAGACTGCAAATATCTTGCTGTATAAATATCAGTGATCAGTAAGGTACACAACATGTTGCCCTTGTTGAGAAGTTTAATAAGGCCACCTGCATGAAAGGAGACTGTTTCACCTTGGGCTTTGTCATGTTTTCCATCTCCGCTTTCTCTTCACACTTCTAAACCCCTGAGCAATTGCTCTTTTCTCACCTCTGAAATAACTGACACTTCTGTCAAAATTGCTTTCTCCATTGAGGTTATTTTATGAATCTACAATAAAATTCTTTTTCTAAAATACACTTTCTATGTTGTTATTATCTTTATAACTATTTAGCTTTTCCAATAGCAAGAAATCAAAGGCTAACTATATACTGAACCCTACCAGGTTATTCAAATATATATCCTTCTGAATACACTATATTATTTCATGCCTGTTGTGAATCTTTGTTGTCCTTCTACTTCATAAGTTTTTAACTTTCATCAAGTTTTAATGCCATATTTATTTCATCAATTGAGAACTTCTGTTCAGTTCTTTGGCCTATCTCTTTATTGGATGTTTATTTTCTTGTTTTTTGAGTTATTTGTATATTTGGATATTTATTCCACTGTCAAAATGTGTCTGAGGTGAAGGTCTTCTCCCACTCAGTAGGCTTCCTCTGTACTTTCTTGATTTTGTTTCCATACAGAGGCTTTTCAGCTTAATGATATCCTACTTGTTGATTGTGGACCTTAATTCATAAGCAAAAATGCCTATTTAAAAAGACTTTTCCTACACCTAAATCTTCTAAGGTACTGCCTATGTTTTCTTCTAGCAATTTCAGAGTTTCAGGTTTCATATTGAGGTCTTTGATGGATTTGGATTTGACTTTGGTGCAGGGTGAAAGATAAGGGTCCAATTTCATTCTGTAGGTGGAGATCCAGTTTTTCTCAGCACCAATTGTTAAAGATTCTATCTTCACTCCTTTGTGTTCTTGGCACTTTTGTCAAATATCAAGTAGCTGAAATTACATTCACTCATTTTCTGGGTCTTATTTTGTGTTTCGTTGATCTATTTATGTGTCTGGTTTTGCAGTATGCTGTTTTTATTACTATAACTCTGTAATATAGTTCTGAGACCTTGAGAAACCAAAAAAATGTCTAAGATACACCTTAAAATTGCTCAACATCCTTAGTAGAGAAATATAGATCAAAACTATTTTAAGATTTTATATTACTCTAGTCAGAATGGCTAAGATGAAGAGAACAACAGGAGTCTACAGAGTGTGGCTCCATGGACAGGCTGCCTCTATTCAGCTTCACCCATCCATGGTTCAGGGAATATTGTGGAAGAGGAGGCAGGAAAGATTGTTAGATCCAGGGAGGTGATGCAAGACCAAATGTAAATGAATTCTACAAGCTCTGGGAACCCAGTTCACATGAACCTACAGCATTAGTATCAGCATGCACTAGACCCATGCAAGCTTATCTGGACAAAAATCAGCACAGAACTGCAGAAATAGGTAGCAGAATCCGAACTTGGCTGAAGAAATATTGCCAGCTGATAGTGGTCAGGTGAGAAAGACCTGAGTTTCTTTACAAAGAGACTCAGGATAGGCTGACTAGAGCTCAGGGGAGGAGCTGGCACTGAGCAGTGAGCAGGGAGTGTAATTTGGCACAAGGATTCTACTACAAATGACAGATGGTGTGAATTTTTGGGGGGTGGTCAAGGGAGGGTGCCAAGAGAGAAGTGGGTATAATGACCATTAAGACTAACTGATAATTTATGTATGAAACACATAAAAATTCAATAAAAACTGAAAAAAATTGAATCTACCATAACATCCATTTATACTACTTCTTAGTATATACTGAAAGGACTCATCATACTGTAGAGATACCTATCCATACATGTTTATTGCTGCTGCTTTTTTCACAAGGGCTAACAAAGGGAAGCAAAGTAAATGACTCTTAATTGACAAATGGATAATAAAAATTATGTATATTTACAAAATGGAGTTAAATGCAGTGATAAGGAAAGTTGAAATTATGAAATATTCAGGTAATTGTATAGAATTAAAAACCATTATGCTAAATGAAGTAACACAGACTCAGAGAAGTGACATATGTTTCTCCTCATTTGTGGATCTTAGCATCAATTGCCTAGATATGAGTATATATATCCTGATGTAACAGCAGGAACCAGGGAAATCCAAAAGAAGCACAGTGGTAAATGGAAAGAATAGTAGGAGATATATGCTACCAAGGGGAAATGGTGAATGAGGGTCTTCACCTGGGAAGGAAGAACCTGCAAGGAACCATGGGTGAAAAGGGGAAGAAGGAACTCAGAGAGGGGGGACAACAGGAGACAAGGGGTAAATAGTGGGAATAGGCATACTTAAGCTGGGTATGAAGGAAGGAGGTGAAACAGGGAGAGAGAGAAAAAGAGAGATAATGAGAGAGAGGGAGAAAGAGAGAGCATAAATAAAGCTTAGGTGGCATAAAAAGCCAGAAGGAAATGTATTATAAAAACTTCTTGCCGGGCGTGGTGGCGCACGCCTTTAATCCTAGCACTCGGGAGGCAGAGGCAGGCGGATCTTTGTGAGTTCAAGGCCAGCCTGGTCTACAGAGTGAGTTCCAGGACAGCTGGGGCTACAGGGAGACCCTTGTCTCGAAAAGACCAAAAAAAAAAAAAAAAAAAAAAAAAAAAAAAACTTCTTGGCACATATAAATACAACATCTGAACATTAGTGCATGTGTATACCGGAGGCTACATAACAGGAAAAATATGTCATAAAAGTTGGCAGGGGTGTGTGTGCAAAAGACTTCCAAAATAAGAGGCTAATGCTACAGCCCTTGTTATTTCCTAGAACTTGAAGGTGAAACCTAATGCTTGAAGATAGGATACATCTCAGACATAGCCCTTAGAACAATGGAGCAGGAACTGACCTGAAAGACTTCTCCCTAAAGACAAGCTTTCATAGTTCTAGAGGGTACTATGCAAGCTGTGAGGGGAGAAAATAAACCAATGGTCCAACCCAGGTGTAAGGCCTAATATCCATGACAACTGGCACAGTAAACTATCTCTACTGGTGCAGTAGTGGCACTTTTTTCTAGGTGGGAATCAACAAATGTCTCATTGGACTTATCACCCCTTCAATGGGAGGGAATTCATGGGTGTCATGGCAAATATCATCAAATACCCTTGGATGTAGCAGTCATAGATCCTAGAGAAAACCACATCTCTGTCATATTTCTGGACAAATGAAATTTCTTACCATATCCTTAATGTGATCCCTGTATTTACAGAGTAGTATAACATACACCACTCATTAGAGAAGCTTTTCTTCTTTAACAAGAGATGGAAGTTATTACAGATCTACATAACAGGTCACACACAGAGATTATATGTCTGAGAGACGCCCAGCCCACCCCTATTTGACACATCTATAGTGGAACCTCTATACCTAAAGTTTATGAATGGAGGTAGAGAGAATAATAATACATCCTTCAACTATCACCAGTGAACATTTCTCATTCAACAGTGTGTGAGGCACACAGAAGGCCCAAACTGGCTAAGTTTAAGAAAGCAAGAGACATTTTTCCCTAAAAGATGTCACATTTTCCTTAAGAAGGTGTTCAAAGGCTCCTCCTTGGCAATTCTAAACAACTATCAATCCTGTGCTTTTGCTCCACATTGGGGTCTTTCCCTCCCATGGTCCCCCAAATGAAGTCCAGTAAGCATGTGTCCTATCTTGATACCCCTGTACTGGCCTCCATGATGCAGCCCAGGTAGTCCAATAATGGCAGTCTATATTCTGATGAAGCTGAAATCCCCTTAGCTGTTTAGTCCACAAGCTGGGTATCTCAGTAGTCCCCATCTGGCATTGAAGGTTTGGAGGATTCTTGGAGAGACACCTATAAATGTCAGATTTCCCAGTAAAAATGATACAGTTATAATTTAAGTGTCATATACATGGTCATAAAGTAAAAATGTATGTTTGTATGTAAAGATGCACAACTTAATTTGTATTGTACTGTTATAAATGTTGAATATGCTTGGAATATATATTTATTAATCTTCAAAGAGAATTAATAGTTATTTGATTGTTTATATATAATTTTAAGCAATCACATATTTATGATTCCCTGGGACTACATCAGTTTTTTGAAATATGTTACTTGTATGGGGCTGGAGAGATGGCCTAGCGGTTAAGAGCACCGACTGCTCTTGCAGAGGAACCAGGTTTGATCCCCCCAACACCAATATGGCAGCTAAGAACTGTCTTTAACTCCAGTTCCAGAGGAATCCGACACCCTCTTCTGACCTCCCCAGATTTGCACGACATGGGTGCACCAACCTACATGCAGAAAGTACAGTCATACACATAAAAAAATAAATAAAATTTAAAAAAAGATTTGTTAAAAAAAGAAATATGTTATTCGTAATGGATTATAATATTGGATATAGAGTCACAATCGAACTTCGGAGTTGACTATAACTTTGAATGTAACCAGTGGCATAAAATTCAGTGTGTATTTTTACATGCAGGGTGTGTGGTTAAGTTAGAATAAAGTAGAGATATAAATTCCAATAAAAAAGAAAGCAAAAGACTGCAGAGTGGATATTCCTGGATAAGATACCTATTTTAAACCTCAGCCAACTAAAGCTCAGGGACCATTGCTGAAGATGGGGCAGAAAAATTGTAAGAGCCAGGGTTGTGCTTGAGCCAAGGAAACAGACTTTCAGACCACTGGAAACTAGCTCATGTGAACTTATAACAATAACGACAGCATGCACGCAAGACCCATGCTGATTCTCTCAGTCAAAAAAAAAAAAAAAAAAAAAAAAAAAAAACCCAACTTAGCATAGACAATGGGAATGAGCAGTAGGTACAATCCTAACTGAGGAACTATTGGAAACTGATTAATTGGGAGTGAGGGAATGTCGATGTTCTTTAAAGATAGGCTGACTAGACTCCAGTGGATGAACTTGCACCAAGGGATATCTGTATATAAATGCTTGTCTGGATGGGTGTTAATTAATATATATGACAGAATGCATGAAATTGGGTGAGGGGGCATATGGCTGGTGTAGATGAGGAAGTTGCTCTAAATTTGATTAATATCCATTAAATGAAATACGGAAACAGAAAATATTTTTTTTTAAAGCTGTAACTCAAAATTCCTTTCCTGCTTGATGGATATTAGACCACTTAATTTTGGGTTGGCCCTAGGTCTTAGAATAGAACCCACTATTTTTCTGCTAAATGGCATAGTATCAAAATTCCCCCTAATTAGATGTCTTTATACCCATAGAATACTGTATCACTCCACTTTGACCTAATATGCTTATTATGCAGTAGATGGTGTTAGTACAGATATTGATAACAGACAAGTATAGAAAAAGAAGAAACTGTGGAGTGCTCAGCCATCCCTAAATAGGATATCAAGTGTAATATAGATACAGATGAGAGAATACTCTCATCCAAAGCTCAGAGATCATGTGGAAGTAGGGACAGAAAGACTTCAAGTGCTGTAGGAAGTAGATGGCTACAACAAAGTAGTACTTTGTGAACATGACAGTGCCATGACACATATTAACTCACCGCAGCTATAAATGCTTTCATAAAACCTACACAGATCAAGTTGGCCAAAGTCTCAGATGGACGGGAGAGGGAATCATGGAAGTCCCATCTTTAGCTGAGGAGCTATTGGCCTTTAATGGTACAGGTCAGGGGCAGTCAGGTTTCTTCACTGATAACTGCCTCCTTGGGAAGGATAGAACTTTTTCTAGGTGGACCTATATCTGTGCACATATTGGCAGCACTGTGTAGTAGACTCAGCCGTTTAAGTAAAAGCTCATGAAATCAAGAAAGAAAAGTAGTGGCATAATAGAGCAGGAATTGGAGAGGATAGGAGTGAACGGAGGATGGAACGATTGTTTGCTTGCTTGTTTCTGTTTCGTGATACTGATCATTGAAGGCAGAGACTCATACATATTAAGCAGCATCTCTATCACTAAGCTGTTCTTTCCAACCTCAAAAGTACTGGTAAAAGTAGATAAAACATGTATGGCAGAATGCATGAACTGGGGGGGGGGCAGGGAGAGGGGAATGTTTCTAAATTGGACTGAAAGATGATGTATGAAACACACAAAATGTCAATAAAAATTACATAAAAATAAAAATAAACAACCAAAATAATATATAATCAGCATATTTGTTCATTTTATAAGTGATGGAAGTTACTGAGTGTCTTGGCCCACATTTCTGCACACATCTCATCTAATGCCACAATATGTATTTATGATGACTGCTGTACTTGTCACGATTTTCTTTTTCCAATATTAGACAGTACATGTCCTGAAAGAATTCACATCTAGAGTTCAAGTAAGAGTTTGGTCTGGAGATAAAACTTTGATTGTTGTCAGCATAAACATAGTATTAAAGTTATTCGGCTTTACAGGGTCTCATTGGAAAGGGGATGTTATAGAATTGTACAGAAGAGGAGAGCAAAGAGGGCTCACAGGGAGAAAGAGAAGTGCAGAAAGGAGAGTCCAGCAAGAGTCTAAGGAACTCAAGATAGTTGAAGAAGATGAATAGACCCTGTAAAGTAGATGACTAGAATGGAAACATCAGAAGGTGAAATTAATTGGCAAATGCTCCTGAAACTAAGTAAAGAAAGACATATATATATATATATTATATTTTTTATATATATAACGGTTTTGCACACACACCCAGCTAAGCCGGGTGTGGTGGTGCAGAACTTTAATCCTAACACTTGGAGATGGAGGCAGGAGAATCTTTGTGAGTTCAAGGCTGGCCTGGTCTACAGAGCGAGTTCCAGGACAGCTGAGGCTACAGGTAGAACCTGTCTCAAAAAGAAAAAAAAAAAAAAAAAAAAGAAAGAAAGACAGATATGTATTTTGTATTTGGAGACTTAATCATTGTTAAGTCTAAAGGATTTGATAAAGTGAGCTCTGATGGAAAGAAGGAAAGACAGAGTTAAGGAACAATAGCAATGATTTGGCATATCTGGTAAAATTTGTGACAAAATCATAAACTGCATTTGAGTGAAATAAGTTAAATAAGGTTCTTCTATAATTATTTGTCATGGCATATACTAGGGCACACATGTAGATAGGTAGTGTGACCAAACCACTTGGTAATGTTGAGATGCAAGTTTTAGTATTTCCCTACAGTATGATTATTTCTGTTACAATAGAGACACATTTGATATCAAAGATGTCTATCTATCTATCTATCTATCTATCTATCTATCTATCTATCTATCTACTTATCTATCTATCATCTGGTCTAATCTCTTTAAATTTACCAAGCTTTGTCATATTTATTTTATCAACTCTACGAATTTCACTGCTGTTAAATAACTGACTTATCTAAGTTACAGTAAAACTGGCCTCTAAAACTATGAGTATTGGTCCAGAATTTCATACTACAAAGGTAGAATAAGGGTGGGGGAAACTGGCTCAGTGAGTTAAGTACTTGAAGTGCCAGGTGAGGATCTGAGTGAAGACTCAGCTCTCAAGTCAAGCTGGGTGTGGTGATACACATGGGGAACACTAGTGCTCCTACATCGATGTGTCTCCAACTAGGTTGAAGGTGGTGACTGACACTGATTTTCACCAGAGTAAGCTGACAAGTGTGCATGCACACATACACAGACATCCACACATGCACATAGACCCACTCCTACAGACAGACAGACAGACAGACAGACACATGCACATCAGAAAAATATAAAAAAACATACACACTAACAAATAAGAATGGAAAAAAGAAAGCAGGAAGGAGGAAGGAAGGAAGAAAGGAAGGAAGGAAGGATGGAAGGAAGAAAGAAAGAAAGAAATAAAGGAAAGAAAGAAAGAAAGAAAGAAAGAAAGAAAGAAAGAAAGAAAGAAAGAAAGAAAGAAAAAGAAAATTAGAATAGGAAGGGTAGCATTGCTGGAGAGATGGCTTAGCAGAGAGCACGGGCTGCTCTTGCTAAGGAGCCAGATTCAATTTCCAGTTCCCACATGACAGCTAGAAACTGTCTATGATTTCAGTTCCAGGGAAGGGAAGCAAAGAAGAAAACCTGAAGAAGCCTATGGATTTTAATGTGCTGGGTGAGACAACCTGGAAGAATAGTTGCATAATTACCCATGGAAGAATAGTTGCATAATTACCCATATATATATATATATATATATATATATATATATATATATATATATATATGCATGCATACATGTATGGAAGATAATGTGTGTATTTTAAAATATGTAAAACATTTTTATATTTGTAAATATAGCATACTGAATGTAGTAATTGTTTCAAAATTGATACTAAAAATCTCATCATTTCAATGAGATTAGTAAATGCAGTGCTGTTGAAAAAACAGGATTTGACATAAATTGTGCAGGAAAATTTAAGAGTATAACAAAGGAAGCTGGAGTACAGTGGAGAAAGGGAAAAGAAGTGGGTTAGCTAAACCACTCTCATCTCCAGCCTGCTGCTTCTATTACCATTGAGTTTCTGTGGAAAATTTACAAAACAAAAGAGGCCTGGGTTTACTTTGAATGTCCCAGGCCTTTGGAAGTCTCTGCCACATTCTACCTTCTCTGAATGAATCCATCAATACTCAGCATCATCAGTGTAAGTGAATACCATATTTTCCATTCTTGCTAACTCTTTCCCATCTGTCTCCCTTGTCAACAGCAGAATTTTTTACACGTTCTTACATTATCTCAGTTACTGTTGTTTCTCTTGAGAATCCTATTGTGTGGCCAGCACTGTAGTACTTTGTGCTAGGAATATATTTATCTGCATCTTCAGGACACTGTGGACTCAGACCATGCTGTGCTTCACTGCTCCAGTTATTTTATACTAAAAGAACATTGTGCTCCTGGAAAGTGAATAACTGTCACATATGCAAGCAGATTACTGAATTAAGAAAAATTAACACATTAGAAATTTGAGTTCAAAAATCACATGCTAACAAATGCCCCTAATGCTCAATTAGATAACTTACATGAAATTTGAGCTTAATATTAACAAGATAAAGATATAATTTTCTATTAACTTTCACTTTATTTTCTTATACATTCATTTGTTTAATTACTTATGCACATGTTTAACATTTGCTGAGTAATTATGTCTAGGTTGTGCTATCTTGCAATCAAGCAAGAGCACTGTATTTTATACAACCCCTACCCTGCTTCCCTGTACCTAGCTTACCAGCGGGTCTGATTCATTTTAATTCCAGAAATGGTAACAATCACTCCACATCAGCAGATCTAACCTTTCGATTCATGATGTCATCATGTTATTTAATTCTTCTCTTGACTTATTTCTTTGGTACAATTCTAATAGCTTTTGTTTGAAACCCCCTACAACCTAAACTCTGAAATTCTAAAATCAATAAAAGGGAACACAGACCTAAACTCTTGTAATTCTTCAACTAACTGGGTTTTAATATTTTGTATGAATTATAGGACTCTCTTGTCTTGCTGTGACCTTCAGTCCCACAACTATGGTCCTCTTTCATTTGATGAAACACTACAACCTATCTGTAACATTAATATGTTGTCTCTGTCTTTCTACTTTCTCTCATGCTCATTAAGGTAGCTCTCAGTCATATTTTAGAACTTTGTTTAAGTGTCACCACTGAGAAAATCTTTTCTGACAACTTTAATCCAAGATAAATCTTTATTTTCTTTCATTTCATCCTGTTTCTTTTATTAGGCAAATTTGTTTGACTGTCACTTGCAAAGATCTATGCACAGTGGAATGATTACTATGTGATTAACCAACCACTTTCTGATTGGATCTAAGGCCCACATCACAAGATTTGGGTTATATCTGGCCCTGTTATCAGAGCCTAGATCCTGAGGCAGGACATATCACAGGACATAGAGGATAATCTACTTCTAATATTCAGCCAAATGGGCATAATAAACTGAATCATGCTGACATGGTTATACCCATCTCTCAGTCCTCACCAGAGAAGCTGCTTCTACTTGCAGCAGATGGAGATTAACAAAGGGACTCAAGACTGGCCAACATAGAAGAAGAGATTAAAAAGTCCTTGGCCCTAAATGGGACAACTGTATCACTCCTGCCACAACAAAGGCTTGGGGATCTTTTTTAGGAGAGGATAAAGAAACAAGAGCAAGAGATGGTGGATAAATACAGGGAAACTGTTGTCTAAACATCTGGGTACTTATGCATGTAAACCCACTGCACTTGTTAGGTTGTATAAGACCTGTGAAAATTCAAGCCAGACAAAATTTGAGTCTAGATTGAGGAGGTTGGCAAGAAACCCCAGACCTACCTGAAGAATTATTAGCACCTGGTAGGCTGCTATGCAGAGAGAGTTGGTTCTCTTTGAGTGTCATACTCGGTATGTTGACCAGACTCCAGGGCAGACCCATGTCTAAAGTCATTTGTGGAAAAGAAATTAGACTTTATAGGGCTTTTTAAAAAATGAATAAAGGGATATATGGGCATATGGCTGCCACTGCTGCACAGTATTTCCAGGCAGGTGAGGTGTAGCTGGTGCTGATGGAGGAGTCTTGCTTGATTCAAGGAGAACTATATTTGCTTTATTGGTTTAGTGGCCTTTGGTAACACTCTCTGGTATTCCAGAGACCAACCGTACACTTGCAAGTGCGGTCTCAATACATCTTTCCCATGCTTACACCAGGTCTTAGACAGCAGGGCCTTATCGCCTCTCTTCTTTTAGGTATCCCAGTTTACAGGCAAGAAGGCTTTACCTTTTTTGGGGGATGGGGCTTGGATCCCCTGACCAACATCTCCTTGGTAGAATAATCCATTGCTGATATCAGAGCTCTCCTGATTAATATATTTTGCTTAGGTGCACAGCTTAAGGAGACTTTAGTATTATATTTGGTTCTGAATAGAGAATAATCCTTTTCACAGTTCCTATGTCTATTAGTTAATTAAAGAAGGCAGTTTTTCTGGTTTTATAAGAGATTACCTCTATGACAGTTGGATACAATTTACAGTTAGAGAACGACCTCATCATCATCATATTTCTCCTTGTTCTATTGGCTATTAACTCTGTCCTTGGAGGAATAACCCATGGCTGATGCCACAAGCTTACATCCTGTAGCAGTTATGAGATGTTATAAGCCACAGTAAGACCCTGCCATATTTTACAGACAAAAATATAATTCATAGATTAACATACCATCCAAATATCTGTGTCTATACCAAAGTAACCTATCATAACAGTTAGTACTGTTTAAATACCTATATATCTAATTGCCTGTGCTTCATTAGTAGGACTGAAAGTTTATTCCTGGACAAACTGTCAGCCCATGAAAGGAAACATCCAGAATTGACCAGAGTCCAAAACGACAGCTCCAGAGAAAGTAGACTGTTTTGCTTCTCGTCCACCTGTGCCCCTTTTCTAAGCCTAGGGAACAATCTGCAGAAGAGGGGGCGTGGTAGAATGTAAGGCCTGCGATTGGGGTGAATGGTGAAACTATAGCAGTATAGACTGAACACTTATTTGATCAACTTGATTGAATGTGCAAGTCCCCCAGCTGGATGGTGGGACCAAGGGGCTGTGTGGGTTTGGGCACAACTGCTTGCAAATTGGTTTTACATGAAGGAAGCTTTACTCATAAATTATTATTTATTGTTAAAAATGAAAAAAATAAAAAAGTAATAGAAAAAAAATGAATAAAGGACACAAACCTAGGTAAAGGCAAATATGTGATGAAGGTTTCTGAACACGCCCAAAATAGATTGTAGAGAATTCTCAAAGAATCAACAAAAGGAATAAATTAATTTGTAGTGTATAAAAGAAACAATATGCCTAAAAACTGCAACTGTGTTTGTCAACTTGACAAAGATTAGAATGATCTGGATTAAGGAACCTCAAGTGAGTTAATCCTACATCAGACAAATCTATGGGCATTTCTTGATTGCCGATTGATACGAACCTTGCCATCCTTTGGCAGGTGTGCCTAGGCTGTATAGGAGCATCATATGAGTAAACCAGGTCAAACAAGCTAATAAGCAGTGTTGCTACGTGGTTTCTGCTTCAGTTCCTGCTAATAGGTTCCTGCCCAGCCTTCAGTGGAGAATGGACTATAACCTGTAGGCCAAATATATTTTCCCAAGTTGGTTTCAGTCACCTTGCTGTCACAATAGAAATCAAACTATGACAGATAGAGTTGGTATAGCTCTGAAAAAGGCTTCCTTGTTTATATGTTAAATATANGGAGCTTCAGAAAAGTGACACAAATAATGTAGAGAGATAGCAATTGAAGGAAGAAGCTAATCAACATTTCTTGGTTCGGGATTTATTAGAAATGTTAATATGTCATTTCATGTCTTCAAAACTGCTCTATGAAATAGGTTTATCTCTTTTAAAATGATAATGAAAATAATGACTGACAGGGCACCTGAAACGCAGAGTTTAAATAGCATAACATAGGATCTGGACACAATGCTGTATACCTGTAATCACAGCACTCAGGAGACAGAGGTGTGGAGTTCGAGGCCAAGCCCTAAACTATGTCTCAGAAAACAATGCAAAACTAAAGAACAAAATAAACTAAAAGCATATTTATATATATATGTATATATACATATATATATATATATATATATATATACATATATCATATATGCATATGTCGAAGTGGTTCAGATTGGAGATAACAACAGGAGAGGAACAGGGACAGGGAACCGGCTGAAACAGTAAAGTTCTCACAAGGTTACTAATCCTCTGCTTGGAAAGAAAAAACATTGAAAGGAATCAGAAAAAGATACAGGGAAGGGATGGCAGGGTGCATGAACTCGGGTGAGGTGGGAGACGTGGAAGACAAGATGTCTATATTGGACTGAGAAACGATGTATAAAGTCCACATAACTTCAATAAAATATTTAAAAAATAAAAAATAGGGGCTGGAGAGATAGCCTAGCGGTTAAGAGCGCCGACCGCTCTTGCGGAGGACCCGGGTTCAATCCCCAGCACCCACATGGCGGCCAAGAACCGTCTGAAACTCCAATTGCAGGAGAACTCCAGTTCCGGGGGAAGCTGAGAACCTCTTCTGACCTCCGCGGCATTGCACGACACGGGTGCACAGACTTGCATGCAGACAGTACATTCATACACATACAGAAATAAATAAAATTAAAAAAAAATTAAAAAAATAGACCTATAACCAGCAAGAAAAGAACGTATTGAATCATAAATAATGAAAGAATGCAAATTTGTACAGTACAAGTGGTCTTTCAGCTTGAGTTTTCAAAATCTTTTTTGAAGTAAAGATTGTAACAAATGATTCTTATATCATGCAGAGCAGTTACTTAAAAACATTATGATACAAGAGCATAAAGAAATATAAAGTTAGCAAAGATTTCTATACTTTTCTTAAACAAGTAATGTGATTTCATCAGTGGCCCATGAAGTATACATACAATATAATACCTAGAACAACCACTGATAAAACTTCAGTATTGCCATCCAGGCACATGCAACTGATATTTTCAGATCACTACATCCCACAATAAAAGAAAGTACCCAGGAAACACAACTAACAAGGACAAATTACACAAAGCATTAAGCAACTGAAGCCATAAACTTGGTTATCTAACCATAAAGGGATAAAAAAAAGAAGTCAGTAACTGAAAGATAACAAAAAAATAAAAATATTGGCAACTACACACACACACACACACAAACACACACACAAATCTATCTATCTTTCTTTCTATCTATCTATCTATCTATCTATCTATCTATCTATCTATCTATCATCTATCTATTTGTTATATATCTATCTATTATCTATCTACCTATCCTATCTATCTATCTATCTACAGACAGACATGCCAAGGATGATAGAGGAAGCCTAAAGTAAAAATAATATTCCATTTTACTGAATGAAGATGTAGTGGTAAGCTAAAAACTTGAAGCGGCAACACTAGTTTGAAAAAATATATATAATGTAGCACATGCAGGACAAAAGTAGATTTGGACTCAATAATATGAACTCCAACTATTCTATTGGAAAGAATGAAGTCTCTTTACAGAAAAGCAAAATGCGATAAATGAAAAAGAACACAAATCAATGAAATTTAAAATAAGAATTCTATGCAGAAAAATCAATGAAACTCAGAAATGAGTTTTTGGTTTATTTTGAAAAAATAATGGCATAGAAGGTTGAAAACAGAAAACAAATTATTGGTACCAGAATAGGATATACACTGTTATGACAACACCTGCTGACAAAAAAAAAAAAAAAAAAGAAAGTTTACTCTGAAAAACTTTTCACAACTTAGACAAAATTCTTCTGTCCTTATAGTGTACTTTACACTTAACACCAATATGTACAATATGAAATAGATAATATTCTAATAGATAGCTATATAGATTCTATATACTGTTCTATAGAAGCAAATATTAAAATATACTACTGCTAATAAAATAAATCTTCATAAAAGATTTCTCCAGGTTTTGAATGTTTAAAAGGAGAATTCCATCCAATGTTTAAATAATTAACACAAATTACAAAACTTTTTAAGATTATGTTATAGGAAAATTTATTAATGGATTTTTATGTAGCATTCCTTGATACCCAAACTAAAGAAAGGCCACATACCACCCATGAAGAAAAAAAAGAGACAGTACCCTAATAGAGATGTGAAATTCTTTAAAAATATTAGTAAATAAATAAATGCTTATTCAAAAAATGAATTTGACAAATCCAAGTGGGCATATACCAGACATGCAGAGCAATTATATATCTGAAAGTCAATCAATTTAACATATCATTTTCAGCAAATAATAAAAATATCACTTCAAACTCTCAACAGATGCAAGAAAAGAATCTGAGTATATTAAGCTCCAATTTGGAATACAAAACAATTTAATGTAAGGGCATATCACAATAAAATTTATCTATCTGATTAAAACAATTTACAAATAACCTACAGATAACATTATACTTAATATTTGATTTGTTTCTTTATTTTAAGAAACCAAACAATGATATCCAGTCCATCCATTGTTACTCAAACTATTGTTGAAAGTTATAGTCCTTACAAGACTACAGCAAACAGTAATACAAAAGACATCAATCAAAATGAATGTAATAAAAATGGATGTCTACACAGAAAATCCTAACGATCTATACAAAAATTCCTAGTACCAGTAATTGGACTCAACAATTTCCCAATATACAAAATATACACACAAAATTCAATTATATTCCTCTATATAAACTAAGAAAATGTGGCAATTGTTAAAAAGCATACAATCCCTTCTGACATTAATGTTTGAACTATTAAGCTTGAATATAGCAAATGTTTCACTGCAACTGTATTCTGAAAACAATGTGTCAAAACATAATATATCTGTATAAATAGGGGAGCTATGTTTATGGGTTGCAAGATTCAATATAATGGGCAGTATCATTCTGTCTAAATTCACTTATACATTTAATATGGTCCTTAAAGAAAATCCCACCCCTCAACTGAGGAGTGGATAGAGAAAATGTGGTACATCTACACAATGGAGTTCTATGCAGCAGTAAAGAAAGATGACATCATGAGCTTTGCAGGAAAATGGCTGGAGCTAGAGGACATCATGCTGAGTGAAGTAACGCAGTCCCAGAAAAACAAACGATGAATGGTATCCCTCATCTGTGGATGCTAGTGCTAATTACCCAGTTGTAAGTATTTCCTGTGCATGGCCCCTTGAGCTTTTGTCTAAAGCAGTTGGGAGTGATGCATATTAGAAACAACAACAACAACAACAGCAACAACAGAAAGGACTGCATCAAAGAACTGACTGAAACAGTGAACTTCTGCTCAAAACAGTCAACTTCCCCATGAGAATATTGAAAAAGATGAGAAAGAGATGAATAGAATTTTGGCAGAATACAGACTCTAGAGGGGTGGGGGGGGGATGGGGGGACACGGTCTAGAGCTGATAAAAATATATGTATAAATAAATAATTATATATATATATATATATATATATATAATATAATATAAAATAATAAGAAAAAAAGATTTTAAAAGAACTTCAAACGGAAAAAATAAAAGAAAATCCCAGCATGTGTCATTTTATTTCTCATTGTTTCCTTGAAGGCCCAGACAAACATTTGTTAACCTTCATGTGAACAGTCAGGTGGAACAAAAACTAAATTAGTTTTGAATTAAAATTAGAATCTTGGAGTTTATATCAGGTTTTCATTCTGAGCACCACCAAAATAATTCTTACGCTCCAAACAACATAGATGGCAGGGTGTGGATATGATATAATGTCTAAAATACCTGCAAAACAAGCATAGGGATCTAAGTTCAGCTCTCTAGCATGCAAGTAAAAGATCCACACACAGCAGTGCACACCCCCCAATACCAATGTGGGAGGCAAAAATGGAGGCTTCCAGAGATTTCATGGCCAGGCATTAGAGTTCAATCTGTTAGCGTCACATGCAGTGAAAAACTCTGCTTCCAAACAAAAAAGGGTGGATTGATTGAGGAAGATGATAAATGTTAACCAGTTACACTCCTGAAGGTCCAAAAGAAAAATGAATTTAATGTGCAAATTTTTCTCCTTGATTTCAAGTCTTATGATGTCATTACAGCAATCATCATTTCATAGTATTGTTAGCAAAGTAGATGGACAGACAGGTGAAACAGAATATAGAATACACGGACAGATATTAATAATCCATATCCTGGAAACATGTCCAGCTGATTGGTGCAACAATCTCCAAAGCTGAAGCAACTAGTAATCCATAATCAGAAAACAAAGCAAATCTTGGCCTATCTCTCACATCTTACACAGGAAACACCCTTCAAAATGAATTATTGCTATAAATATAATATAAAACACTATGATGGTTTTAGAAAAAAATATCTTCTATGGCAACTATTAGTCATAACTATGTGAATTTTAAATGAACAAAAGATACATTTGTTTTAAAATTTATAGGACACTATGCTTTGCAAAAATCGATACAAGCATATGACAACTGGGAAGTTTGTTTCAGGAACATTTTCAGTGTATAAAGAAATCTCACAACTCAGTAATATCAGAGGATTGAAGACAACAAAACATCAAAAATACTTTGTCAAAAATAATATACACATCGCAAGTAAACATGTAAAAAAGATGACTGATATCATGAACATGATATCACAAAAGTTAAAAGGCAGAAACACTTTATATTTTTTATAAATGAAATGATTGAGAGAGCACCTATTTTGGAGAGAATACAAAGAAAATTATTCATTGCTAACAGTGTTGCACAATTATAGAGCCTCACTGAAAATGAGGATGCTCAGTTCTAAAATTAATAAAACAACAAAAACTAAAACAAAAGACACTAGGTACTTAGATACAGCAGCAGCAATTTCAGGATTTTATATTAGGGGTATAGAAACCTATGCTTCTACACATTATCTGTGCATTTAATAGCTAAATCTATAAGCAATACACGTATCCATTAATGAATGAAGGGTTAAATCAATCACTCACATATATTATAAAGTACTACTCAGTGATAAAGAGACACAGTATTAAAACATACATCTTCCAAGTATTTTG
This sequence comes from Rhizomys pruinosus, assembly GCA_009823505.1. Taxonomy (NCBI): domain Eukaryota; kingdom Metazoa; phylum Chordata; class Mammalia; order Rodentia; family Spalacidae; genus Rhizomys; species Rhizomys pruinosus. Next base: position 3,261,313 of record VZQC01005063.1, on the reverse strand, counting down.
CAGAAACAAGAATGTTAATCCCTAAGTGATGCATATTTATGCTTTTATTTAGATAACTTTCTTGAAATAACAGAATTATAACACTAGAAAACAGATCAGTAATTTTCTAAGTGTTGGTTAGATGAGGGAAGGAAGTGAGTTTGGCTATAACATCTTATTTCCAAAGTTTTTTTGTGGTCATGTATTGTTCTGAATTTTGATTGTGTCAGTATTATTATCAATTGTTATATTGGGAGCAAATGCAGAGGGGTCAAATGGAACTCTTACCATATGTTTTACAAATGCCTATGAATTAAAAATGAAGGTAAAAATATGAAACAAATACAAAGTAATCATGTGGTGGACCAAGTCTTTAATCAAGTCTCCAGAGGCAGAGATGGATCGCTGTCAGTTTAAGTCAAGCCTCATCTATGTAAGAAGGTTTAGACCAGCCAGATTCACATTGTGAGACCATGTCTCAAAAAGATGAGTAGAGGTAAAAATTATTTTTGGTACTTATATAAAATATGCCACTTATAATTTCATCGATATTTTAAATTACATATGATCCAAAATAAAGTATTTTTTATTTAAGTATGTTCTCAGCTTCAGTGCCTGGAAAATTTAAATAACAAGTCTGGTCACCATTATTCTTCAACTCCATGTGTCCTTTCTGAGAGGTCTAAACTATTTTAGGTAGTGAGGGAGTTTGGTAATTATGCCCATATTCCCAGACTCTTTTGTATGAGGTACCCTGCTATTACAGCAGGAAAACATTACTGTATTTTTTAACCTGATTATTTCTCTTATCAAAGTGAATTTGTATGTTAATGATGTGTTGCTCTAGAAGTACTTTGGTAAATCTAAAACATCTGCTTAGTAAATCTCAACTATCTGTTCTTTCTCACCTTCTCAGAGAGCGCGGGGCTCTTTTGAAAAGATTCTGTTTTTTTATTTTATTTTATTTTATTTATTTTTGTATGTGTATGAATGTACTGTCTGCATGTAAGTTTGTGCCCCAGTGTCATGCAATGCCGTGGAGGTCAGAAGAGGGTCTCGGATTCCCCTGGAACTGGAGTTCTCCTGGAATCGGAGTTACAGACGGTTCTTAGCTGCCATGTGGGTGCTGGAGATCGAACCCGGGTCCTCTGTAAGAGCAGTTGATGCTCTTAACCTCTAGGCTATCTCTCCAGCCACCCCCCCCTTTTTTTTTTGCAATGAGATTTTTACTCCAACCAAAAGAGGGTAGAAGTGACACCAAGAAAATTACAACACTACACAGTCTACAAGTTATCAACATCATAGCTAAAATTAGGAACGCAAAGACTACACTCATTTCCATGCTCACAGTTGCAGTGACATACAAGTATGAGGCCTGGAGAGGGGAGAAGGGGTAAAGGTGTCATTCTCATATTCCTGACCCAGACAGAGGCCAGCAATGTCAACAAAAACAACAACTAGACATATCAGTCAGTCTTGTTTTGGGCTTGCCTAAAATTCGAGTTTTTTATTCACCTCTCTTAAATGATAACAAAACTGGCTCACAGAGGAGACTCAATTAGAAAACCTTGCTGTCATGTGCAGTATAATAAAAATATCTGTGTGTTACATTAATGATATACCCCATGCATAAAAGTCTCTACCATTTTCAAAGTAAAATGAATAAAATATGATGATATATAATAGGACATGGAAGTACAAGACAAGATATATTGAAAATAGAGAAGTTCTGATATTCCATTCCAGGCAATTACTTGCCAAAAGTAGTTCATTTCTATTCCCAGGAAGTCCTCTATACAAATTGTGAGATTAACATAAAGATGCAGAAGGATGCCAGAAAGTATTATTTGTGACAGCGTTTGGGTGATATTGTGGATAGAACCTCATTAGATGGACTATTTCATGTACTTGCTTTGATGGCCACCACCTTTAGCAGATATATTTTCTTTTTTTTTTTTTTTTGGGTTTTTTTTTTTTTGTTTTTTGTCTTTTGAGAAGGGTCTCCCTGTAGCCCCAGCTGTCCTGGAACTCACTCTGTAGACCAGGCTGGCCTTGAACTCACAAAGATCCGCCTGCCTCTGCCTCCCAAGTGCTAGGATTAAAGGCGTGCGCCACCACGCCCAGCAGCAGATATATTTTCAGTACTTGCTTGAGAAAGAAACCCTCTTGACTAGCCTCTTAAGTGCTGGGATAACAGCAATGCAATTCTGTTCTCTGCCAATATTTCTATTTTATTTATTTGTTTATTTATTTATTTATTTATATATTTATGTATTTATTTTTTATTTATTTATTATTTTATTTATTGTATTTTCAGTGAATGTACTGTCGGCATGTAGGTCTGTGCACCTGGGTCGTGCAATGCCGCAGAGTCAGAAGAGGGTGCCAGAATCCCTGGAACTAGAGTTAAAGCATTTCTCTGCAGCCATGTGGGTGCTGGGATCGACCCGGGTCTGTTTGCAGGAACAGTTGGCGGCGCTCTTAACTGCTAGGTCATCTCTCCAGCCCCCCCCCTTTTTTTTTTTTATTTGTTTTTTTTGGTCTTTTTGAGACAGGGTCTCCCTATAGCCCCAGCTGGCCTGGAACTCACTCTGTAGACCAGGCTGGCCTTGAACTCATAGAGATCCGCCTGCCTCTGCCTCCTGAGTGCTAGGATTAAAGGCCTGTGTCACCATGCCTGGCTTAAAGATGTGGGTGCTGAGATTTGAACCTGGGTCCTCTGCAAAAGCAGTTGGCACTCCTAACTGCTGAGCCATTTCTCCAGCCCCTCTTGGCCAATCTTTAATTATCCAAACATTCATCTTGAACTCTCCTGTAAAACTTGTTATTCTATCAATTCGGGAAACTGATCCAGTAATCTTTCAACGTGCACAAAAATCAACTCCAAGTGGATCAAAGACCTCAATGTGAAACCAGAAACTAATCTAGGCTGGAATCAAATTTTGTATATTAGAAAGCTTTAGTTTCATTTATGATACCAAACATTCACATTCTCTGGTGAAAATTTTTCAGACTTATTTTCTAATCAGGCTATTCTCAACTCAATAATCAAGATGAGATTGTTAGATGTTCAGGATTAGAATTTTTCAAAGATTTATTTTATTTTTAATTGTGCACATAGGTGCATATGAATACAAGTTCTCAACAATGTCAGAGCCGTTGAGTCCCCCGCTACCTGGAGCTACAGATGTGTGAGAACTAAACTTGTATCTTCTTCAAATGCAGTATGTGATTTTAAACTCTGAGCTGTTTCTCCAACACTGGAAATGGAATTGGGAGAGGGTTGCTGAGGGAACAGCAAATGCCTAAGTAGAAAAGTGGGAGTATGCTTATCAGGTACAATAATCGAGTCAGAGCTGTGGGGAGCCTGGAATGGCCTGAGTTGTAGAGGAATAGCAGAAGATGGAGCAGTGAGCACACAGCAGATGTGAAACATACAGAGAATTTGAAGACTGAGGTGAAGACTTGGACTTTCCCAAGATAGACGGAATGCAACTAGGTTTTCAGAAGCAGTGGGTTCATATAAACTACTGTTATAGCAATGTTATGGGATTCTTCCTGATGATAATTTCAACATATCTTTTTGTGTATATGTGAACATATCAATCAGCATAGCATCTAATAGTAATGACATGTACAAAATCAAATGGGCCTGATTCTAACTGTCAAAAATTGGCTCTATTTTCAGAGTTTTCACAACACTGTATGTTCACTGTTGCCCTGGAGAATTTAAGTGTTTGACATGTATTATAATTAAGAAGACATGTTTTCTACTAAAATATGCACTGACTGTGAGTAATTATAATATATTTAACTTGACATGCAATTCTTGGCAAAATGGCATTGCTCTTGATTTCTTAACAGAACATTGTAAAATGAATGAAAGTGAAAATATTGTATATTGATTTGTTTATTGATTTGCAGAACACTTGTTGTCTATAAAGTAAGACCTAGGATACCAGATACTGTTCTTTTTGCTCATTGTGGATATTCATTTTCTAGAATAGTGTCATAAATTGCCAAAATAAATATCTAATAAAAATGTGTTACATAGCTGAGCATTCTGGTCCATACCTTTAAGCCCAGCACTCAGGAAGCAGAGTCAGATAGTTCTGAGTTTGAGGCCAGTCTGGTCTACCTAGCTACTTTCAGGCCAGCTGTAGCTACAGGGAGTCCCTGTCTCCCCCACAAATATATTTAATAAATGAAGAACTCTTATAATTTTAGCAATGGTAAGTCGAGTACCAAAATATTAAAAGAATACTTAAAGTCACATAAGTGAGACAGTAGGAGACAGAATACAAGTACAGCAGATTTATTATAATGGAGGGACCTTGTGTTCCTAACGTATTTATTCATGTATACAAGCATTTATTCAGGTTAAATCAGGTTCCTTATACCATACCACCATGAATAAACAGTCTAGGGGGATACACAATGCTTTTACTTTTTATCAAAAGGACCTAGAATACTAAATTTCTTAATATAGTCACACCTTTGACTATTTTAATCATAATTAAATATCTATTAACATAAATCAAAAATATATTAGGGCATAGACAATGAAAGACGCTAAAGCAAAACAATCAATATTGATTTTACTTTGTAGCCAAATGTGCAGGAAGTTGAAAATGTATCCACAGTATTTATTGTCAATGTGATTGTCTGCTGTATGGGAGGCAAGATATACCAGTAATAGGAAACTCAGCACATATGTGGATTTTCTGCCTAGTGCCTTATATCTCATCAGACCACTGGAAGAAGTTAGAGGCAGGAAACAAATGTACACACACTAATTTATCTCTGAGTTACTTTGGCAACTTTAAGGATCAATGTATCAGAGAACAAACTTTAAAAAACTGACTGAAATGGTGAATCGTGGAGGGTGGGAGGGGAGGGAGAGGGACATGGGTGTATATTTGATTAATACATATTTAATTGACGTGAGTTCAACAAGTATCCAATTTTGCCCAGACTCTGTCTACAGGTTACATGGTGTTTTAGGACTAAATAAAAGTAAATATGTGTATATTAAACAACATTGGTTTAAAGGTTCTGATAAAAACAGTAATGCACCTGAGTTAATTGGAAATATAAATTGTTGTGGTCCACATTTGTTTTACTTAAAAATCTGTATAACAATAACTTTGGGATTGGCACATACAAATGTTCTCTATAATTTTTCTGTTGTACAGTATCACCTTGTAACATTCTCTTTTACCTGTAGGATGATTTAACTTAAAAAATTAAGTTTGCTTCCCAAGTTAACCACATACTGTCACCCAAACAGCATGGGTGAATTTGATGAAATCTGCACCTTGATTCCAGCCTATAGGTATATGTAATACAACTGCCTTTTTGAGACTCATGGGTCAAAAAAACAAAAACATAAAATAAAAAAATGGGGATACAGATAGAGATGAAACCTTTTTGTCAAAAACCTTGCAATTCAAATCTTAAAACTAACTACGGGAAAGATTTGTATGTTCCAACAGGTCAAAATGTCACCAACTTAATGGCTGAGAAAGAAAAGATACAGCTTTGTATTGTGTAGGATGTACCAGGAAGTGCCACCAGAAATGTTGGCCCTTCTGAACGTTGAAAGGAAGAAAAGCCTCAGATTGCTACAGACATCAAACCCCTCTGTGGATCCTACTTGTAACAACTATTTATAATGAGTCCTATTGAAACTTACCTTCTAGGTGCTGCAAGGTTTTAATACGATAGACTTTCTTACTCCCCCCCCCCATAGAACAAGGAGAAATATGATGATGAAGAGGTCGTTCTGTAACTGTAAATTGGAGCAAACTGTTATATAGGTAATCTCTTATAAAACTGGTAAAGCTGCCTTCTTTAATTGACTAATAGACATAGGAACTGTGAAAAAGATTATTCTCTATTCAGATCCAAAGATAATACTAAAGTCTCCTTAAGCTATGCACTTAAGCAAAATATATTAATACAGGAGAGCTCTGATATCAGCAATGGATTATTCTTCCAAGAAGGTGTTGGCCAGGGGATCCAAACCCCCCCCCAAAGGTAAAGGCTTCTTGCCTGTAAACTGGGATACCTGCAAGAAGAGAGGCGATAAGGCCCTGCTGTCAAAGACCTGATGTAAGCATGGGAAAGAAGCACTGAGACCGCACTTGCAAGTGTACAGTTGGTCTCTGGAATACCAGAGAGTGTTACCAAAGGCCACTAAACCAATAAAGCAAATATAGGTCTCCTTGAGTCAAGCAAGACTCCTCCGTCAGCACCAGCTACACCTCACCTGCCTGGAAATACTGTGCAGCAGTGGCAGCCATATGCCTATATATCCCAAATCTAATTGGCTATTAGCTCTCTCCTTGGAGGAATAACCCACAGCTGATGCCACAAGCTTACATCCTCTAATGGTTAGGAGATGTTATAAGCCACAGTAAGACCCTGTCATATTTTACAGAAAAAAAACCGGTGTAAAAAAACGAAAGTCATGATAAACATTGCCATCCAAACCAATCTGTGTCTAATACAACGTGAACCTACCATAACAATTAACGTTTAGTACTGTTTAAATATCTGGTGTTTTAGGCTTAGTAAAAGTAAATCTGTGCATATTGGACAACATTGGTTTGAAGGCGGATAAAAACGGTAATGCACTGAGTTAATTGTGATAATAATGCTCTTGTCCACATTAGCTTAACTAAAAATCTGTATAACAATTACTTTGGATGGTATAAACAAATGTTTCTCTAAAATTTTGCTGTCATATGAGTTCACCTCTTTCACCTATAAGATGATTAACTCAAATAAAACTTGTTTCCCAGGTTATCACATACAGTAACCCAAACAGCATGGGTGAACTTGATGAATCTGTGCCTTGATTCCACCCTATATTGTATGTTAAAACAACTGCTTTTTTTGAGACTCAGGGGTTCCAAAAAAAACCTTAAATAAAAAAGAGGGATATAGATAGTATTGAAAACCTTTTTGCAAAAAACCTTGCAACCCAAATCTTAAAAACGACTATGGGAAAGAGTTTGTATGTTCCAACAGGCCAAGTATCACCAATTTAATGGCGGAGAAAGAAAATGCAGCTTTGCATTTGAGTGAGTAGGTTACCAGAAAGTGCCAGCAGAAGGATTGGACTCCTCTGGGCATTGAAGGGAAGAAATGCCTCATGGCTGCAGACATCAGGCCCCTTGTGGATCCTACTAGTGAAAACTATTTTTAATGATTCCTAACGATGCTTACCTTCTAGGTGCCAAAAGGTTTTAATACAAGAGACTTTCTTAACCCCCCCCCCCATAGAATAAGGAGAAATAGATGATGATGAGGTGTTTCCATACTGTAATTGGGCCAGCTGTTATAGAGGATTCTCTTATAAACAGTAAAACTGCCTTCTTTAATTGACTAATGGACATGAAACTCTGAAAAGGATTATTCCTATTCAACCAAATAATGCTAAATCTCCTTAAGCATGCTTAAACAATATATATATACAGGAAGCTCTGAACAGCAACAATGGATCCTTCTACAAGGAGATGTTGGCCAGGGGATCCAAGCCCCACAAATGTAAAGCTCCTTGCCTCCAAACTGGGATATCTGCAGGAAGAGAGCAGGTAAGGCCCTGCTGAGGAAGACGATATAAACATGGGAAAGAAGTATGGAGACCGCACCTTGCAAATTACAATGGTCTCTGGATAGCCAGAGAGTGTACCAAGACCACTAACCAATAAAGCACATATAGGTCTTCCTTGAGTCAAGCAAGACTCCTCCGTCAGCACCAGCTACACCTTCATTTGCCTGGAAAACTGTGCAGCAGTGGACAGCCATATGTTGTATATCCCATCTAATTGGCTTTGCTCTCTCCTTGGAGGAATAACCCACGGCTGATGCCACAAGCTTACATCCTCTATGGTTAGGTGGTTATACCCCATCAGAACCCTGCCATACTACAAGAAAATGTATCATAATTCAGCATACCATCCAACACATCTGTGTCTATACAAAGATAACTACCATAACAATTATACTGTTTTTAAATACCCTACATATCTAAGTTGCATGTTGCTTCCATTGTAGGATCAAACGGTTTATGCCTGGACCCTCTGGACCGCCCATGCAAGCAAAACAGGCGAACTATACTAGAGACCAAGACATCAGCTCCAGAGAAAGTAAAGTGTTTTGCTTCTCATCCACCTGTGCCCCTTTTCTAAGCCTAGGGAACAATCTGCGGAAGAGGGGGCGTGGTAGAAAGTAAGGGCTTTGATTGGGGTGAATGGTGAAACTACAACAATATAGACTGGACACTCATTTGATCAACTTGATTGAACATACAAGCCCCCCCCTGCTGGACGGTGGGACCCATGAGCTGTGCGGGTTTGGACACAACTGCTCGCACATTGGCTTTACATGAAGGATGCTTGTACTCACAAATTATCACTTATTGTTAAAAAAAATGAAAACAAAACAAAAAAGCAGAGAAAGATGCAGAAAAGTTATGGCAGAATGCATGATCTGGGATGGGTAGGGGTGGGGTGGGGGGAAGGGAAGGGGATATATGCCTGAACTAAATTGGAAAATGATGTATGAAATACACAAAGCATCAATAATAAATAAATAAATAAATAAATATCTATATATCTAATTGCTTGTGCTTCATTAGTAGGTTTGAAAGGTTATTCCTGGACAAACTGTCAGCCCATTAAAGGAAAGAGCCAGAATTGACCAGAGTCCAAGACAATAGCTCCAGAGAAAGTAAACTGTTTTGCTTCTCGTCCACCTGTGCCCCTTTTCTAAGCCTAGGGAACAGTCTGCGGAAGAGGAGGCATGATAGAATGTAAGGGCTGCGATTGGGGTGAATGACAAAACTATAGCAATATAGTCTGGACACTCATCTGATCAACTTGATTGCACACACAACCCCCCCCCCAGCTGGATGGTGGGACCCATTGGCTGTGTAGGTTTGGGCACAACTGCTTGCAAATTGGTTTTACATGAAGGATGCTTGTACTCATAAATTAATACTTATTGTTAAAAAATTAAAAAAAATAAAGAATAAAAAAATAAAAATAAAATAAAAAGTCTAACTGAAGAACACACACTATAGAGGAATTAATTTCAGGATTGGGGACCAAATTTGAATAATTCCTTAAATGAGATTCACTTTTTTTTCAATCTTGAAGAAAACAAAGAATATGTATTAGCAAAGGAAAAGATTAAAGGCAATATAGAAAAGGTTTGCAAGTCAGAATGAACTGCTTAGTCTTGGCAAGAAATCCACACAGTTGGTAAAGATGATGTAGATATCAAATGTGCATGTGCGTGTGTGTGTATGTGTGTGTGTTTTATGTGCATTCCAACTGAAGTTATTTATGTGTGTTGACTGTATAGAGGGAAACATTCCTTTCATAAGGTGAAAAATGTTACAATTATGAATTATTAGCAAGATATATGCAAAATATTGCAAAAATACAATATCCAAATTCACAAAAGATAAATTTTTTGTCTGAAGAATGTTCCCTGTTTTATGGTACAAAGGAACTCATGTGTCATAAAAAACATTCAAGGTCAAAGTTATGAATTTGATAGGAATTGGGCTCACTGAAATTATAAGATGATATTCATAATTGAGCATTTTCTCTGTGTATTATTGGGGTATTTACTGGTATCATACAACAGAAAAGCAACATGAAAAACTATGTATTTTGAAACTGTATATGCCATATCTTTGTGAATTATTTATTTAGCATTATTAAAAGTATTCTCTTTATTAGGCTGGATGTTTGTGGTTGTGATTAAGGAGAGGCCTCGAGATTTACAAGTAAACAATAGAAACAGACCCTTCAGGGATGAAGGTATGGGTCACTCCTCCAGGGAAAGATCCAAGACCTGCGGAGGTGCTTGCTGATGGTGGAGGAAATACAGAATGGGTCGTAGAAGAAGGTAGTCATAAATATCAGCTGAGGCCATGGGACCAGTTGCAGAAACGTGGATTATAATAGATATTAACATGTGTCCTATTTGGTTAAGAATGTGCTTGTTCATATATATATGTATATTAAGCGAATACTTGTGTTGTTCTCTTTTAAATGTGCAACTGAGATAAGTTAAGTGTTGTCATATTTAGGTTATTAGATACTGAAGGACTAACTTCTTCTCAAGGACATTACCACCTACTCTAAGATATAATGTTTTGCTATTGCACATGAGATACTTATAACATGTTAGGTGGAATTATGACCCTGCCATTGTTTGCAATTGACATTAAAGCATAACATAAGGAGAGGGTGTCAAGTTGACAAGGGGTGGACTTGTGATGGTTAATCCTGGGTGTCAACTTGACTGGACTAAGGAACAAATAAGAGAAAAAGGGTCTTCTGATTGGACCACCTCAACCCGGATGGCCCACCCCAAATGTAGGCATTACCTTCTGCTGGCAGGCAATATTTAAGGCCACGGTGTTTTCTACTCCAACAAGTCCAGGACAGAGAAAATTTGCAAATGTGGTTAAAGCAGGAGAGAGTCCATCCCGAACTTGCAGCCAAATTTGGCAATTTCATTCACGTGGTGCTGGCTTTAGAGGCACGAAGGATGCAAGAGTGAAGGGGTCATCAGTTCTTCCTCCACGGTTTCAGGTTTCAGAGAGCCACAGAGGCCAGGCAGAGTGTAGCAGGGGCATCCCTGAATAAAGAAGGCCCTGATAGGCCATTGCATGAAGCTGTAAATGTGAAGCCTGGTTGGCAGTGGAGACCCCAATAAGATTTTGGAGATGCCTATTTGCCAAGGAGAGCTGCATACAGGGAGTGCTATAGACCTAAGAAAGAGATGTATGTGGCAAGCAAAGCTGGAAGAGCTGAGACATCTAAGCCCTTTGGAAGTCAAGTCCCAGAAGTCCCACATGGAGCTAATGGATTTGGTGTTTGCCCTGCTGGTTTTCGGTCTTGTTTTGGTCCAGTATTTCCTTACTATGCCTCTATTCTTCCCTATTGGAATAGGAATGTGTATTCAGTTCCACTGTATGTTGAGAATATGTAATTTGCCTTTTGATTTTACAGGAGCTTACAGTTAAGAGATTGGCCTGAGTCTCAGAAGAGACTTTGGACGGTTGACTTTTGAATGGCATTGAAACTGGTAAAAACTATGGGGATTTTTAAGGTTGGACTAAATGCTTTTGCATTTTATGTGGTCAGGAGCCTATGGGGACCAGGGAGTGGAATGTGGTGATTTGAATGAGTGTCCCCCATAGGCTTTAAGTATTCAGACATTTTGTCTCCAGTTGGTGGCACTGTTCTTGGAGGTCTTAGAAGGTGTGGCCAATGCTAGAGGAAGTATGTCACTGGGGGCAGACTTAGTGAGTTTAACAAGCCTTGTGGTCTCCACTTGCTGTCTCTGCTTCCCATGCTCATTGCAAAATGTGACCCTCAGCTGGCTGCTCCAGTTCCAGCTGCCATGCCTCCCACCACAATGGACTCTAATTCCCTGGAAATGTCAATCGTAAGCTCAAATAAACTCTTCCTTTTATAAGTTCCTTGGTCATGGTGTTTTATCACAGCAACAGAAAAGTGACTAATACAATATTATATATGGTTTTGCTTCTCCTCACATAAGTGATAATTGATTTTAATATTCAATTTGCTTATAATCATTTCTTGAACTATAGGAGATAATAAGGGGATAAGAGGTAGGTTATTCTATATCTAAACATGTGTATTCATGGCCTAGGAGTACAAATTGAGATGACATTGAATTTTACATGTATAAAGGTCATAAATTTTAGGACTTGGGGGGGCAAGAGAGGCTTACATGAAGTATTTACAAAACACATACATGAAATTTTTTATAAAAAGAAAAGAAAAAGAAATCTTTTTTCTGTTAGTTTTGTTCTGAAAAATAACTCAACAGGCTACTTCTGTTACCTACACTTGCTCAAAAGCACTCTCTAGCCATGGAGGAGTCTTTTTAAATCACAATGAATAAATTAGGCTTGGCTGGAATTTTTTTGCCTGAACCCCTAAAACTACCTTCTCAGAAACCATAGATTCCCGGGATCTTGGCCTTAGACTCCTTATTGAAATGCTAATAGGAGTCTGTCATAGGACATAAGCACTTTTGGTCCACCTCAAACTCTTTAGAATTTTTTGTTTTGTTTTGTTTTTTGGATAAATCTGGAATCTTTGAAATGTCCCCAGTCCTCTCTTCTAATTAATTTTGCATCCAAATATCCAATTTCCACCTTTTCAGTTACAATGTTCTAAATGCTCCAGATCTGTTTGTTCTTCAAAATGCCAAATAACTTTATTTTCTTTTACCATTTTATTGTTGGAGCTGATTAACATGTCCTCTGTATCATTCTGCATCTCGTCCCAGTGACTTTTACTCTCTTGGCTTTGTTTGTACATGTGGATGAAGACAGAATGCCATTAATTGGCCTTTCCTTATTTTCCAGGAAAGTCATTTGTTCTCATAAAAGCCAAGGGCACCCCCAAACTTTTCTGACACTGTACTTTCTTACAATTATATATGTAAATATCTATCTTTCTCTTTCATAGATCAGGAAGCTCGATAGGGGAAATATATACTTTGGGTTTCTCATCAAAAGATATGACCAGTATTAATAAGAAGTTCTTAAAGCTAATACAGAAAAAGCACTTCAGAAATATAGGCTTGGGCTGCAGAGATGACTCAGATTGTTCTTGCAGAGGGCCTGGATTCAATTCCTAGCACCCACTAGAAGCTAACAGCTCTCCATGACTCCAGTTCCAGGGGGATCAGATGCACTCTTCTGACTTCTGACCATGGCAACTTGACATTGGTGCCTTACACACATGCAGGAAATACACTCAAATGCAAACAAAAATATTAAGAAAAGTATAAAAAAAGAAATATAGGCTTAAATATAAACAGATGCTGCCCAGTGTGCCCACATATTGCCCATTCAGCTTTGCACTATTGCAAAGTGGTAATATAAGCCTCATTTTCAACAATGTATAAAACAAACCAAAAGGAAAATTATGGTTATTTGTATATCAAAATATCATATTTTAAGTTGGTAATAATAGCACAAACACTAGCATGTTTATAAAAATAGAATTAAGAAACTGTATAAAGAATTGTAACTACATCCAGAATTATTTAAAGTTAATTATCAGTTTTTGAAATGTGTGAAAATCCAATAAGTAACTATATGTGTTTATACATTTAAAATAAGTAAATCGGGCTGGAGAGATGGCCTAGGGGTTAAGAGCGCCGACTGCTCTTGCAGGTGCAGAGGACCCGGGATCGATCCCCAGCATCCACATGGTGGCTGAGAGCCGTCTGAAACTCCAATTCCAGGAGAACTCCAGTTCCAGGGGAATCGACACCCTCTTCTGACCTCCACAGCACTGCACGACACGGGTGCACAGACCTGCATGCAGACAGTACATTCATACACATAAATAAATAAAATAAAACTAAAAAAAAATAAAATAAGTAAATCATATCTGGTAATGAATGGTGCAATATCCTGAAAGCGGATGTTTTATGAAATTAAGAGTAAAGTCTTCTAAGATACAAGATGATATTCAAAGTTGTATTGAATGATGGAGTTTATGAAAGAGATACAGAAGCTCAAAAACTAGCATGAAATGTAATCTCCTGAAACTCCACTTTTAAGATTTCACTGCTTATAGAAAATACTCAAAAATCACTGTTCAATATAGCAGTAATGAAATTCATGGCCTTTATTTTAAGATTCAGAACATTACTTTGGTTTCCTTAAAATGTATGAGATTCCTCACATTTCCAAAACTTCAAAATACATCTTTCTGAGAAATGATTTAAATATTTTCCTGAATATGATTACTCATTATCAAAGAGACCCAGTTCCTTTGGCTGGAGTTTGTGTAATCCCAGAATTGATGTTCGCTAGGGAATTAAAATGATATATTTCCCTCAAGCTTAAATTTTCATCATTCATGAAGGAGGTAACTCTTCTGGAAGTAACTTGAGTTTCCACATATGTTTTTCCTCAAAGACAGTCTCCAAGGTATAACAGCTGGGAGGCCATCTGTAGCTGAAAGAAGTTCCAATAGCAAATGCATGCCATCAATAGAGAATTCAGGCCAAAAACTATGATGAGGTCAGAACTAATTAGTAGAATCTGGCTATCATCATAGAAAACAGGTTATTCTGCACCAGGTATTTTGAAAATCATTAAATGAGAATGACTTTAGAAACACTATTTTTATTAGCATCATGATAAAATTACTTGATATTCATTCATTTTTTTTCATTCACTCATTTAGCAGATATTTATTCATTGCCCCATGATAAACACTGTAGCCAAATAAAAAGCAAGATAATGGTCGGGCCTGGTGGTGCAAGCCTTTAATCCTAGCACTTGGGAGGTAGAGGCAGGCGGATCTTTGTGAGTTCAAGGCCAGCCTGGTCTACAAAGTGAGTTCCAGGACAGCTGGGGCTACAGGGAGACCCTGTCTCCAAAAGACCAAAAACAAAACAAAACAAAAAAAAAAAGATAAAGTCCATCGACTTTCATAATACTTGTCAGGCATGTACATTTCCTTTGCAATTCCCTTTTCTTGAGTGTGGGCAAAGCCTATCTATAGGATAGACTACCCATCTTTCTGTGACATTTTTGTACAGGAATGGTACTGTGGGTATAATTATGGTGCCTAGTCAGTTAACTTTGAATTAGTAAGAATATTCTTGCTGGGGCTGGAGAGATGGCCTAGGGGTTAAGAGTGCCAACTGCTCTTGCCTAGGACCCGGGTTCGATCCCCAGCACCCACATGACGTCTGAGAACCGTCTGTAACTCCAATTCCAGGAGAACTCCAGTTCCAGGGGAATCTGATGCCCTCTTCTGACCTCCGCGGCATTGCACGACACGGGTGCACCAACCTACATACAGACAGTACATTCATACACATAAAATAAATAAATAAATAAATAATAAATAAATAAATAAATAAAATTTTTAAAAAAGAATATTCTTGCTGAGCCTGGTACGTCAAGTGAGGTCTTAGAAAATATAATCTTTTGTGATTTTAAGGAAATAATTTGTCATGGGAAGGAGGGTATCATGTAATGGAATAGTGGACAACTTTTAGGGTGAATGGATGTCTATTCAAGCAATAGGAAATAGAATTCTGGGGCTGGAGAAAGAGCTCAGTAGTTCCAAAACACCTGGATTTAGTTCCCAGCAGCAACATAATCTCTGAAGATAGAACTTTAGTATGGTTATCTAATTCACTCTGGTAGGACTCTGAGCAGAGGCTCCAAATTCTTGCCATATAGAAACCATGAGGTAAGATTATTATTTGTTTTGATCAATTAAAGAAGGAAAATGTGAATTCCTAAACATAAAAAAAAAAAGACTGAGAGAAAGATGCAGGACAGTTATGGCAGAATGCATGATATGATCTGGGGTAGGGGAAAGGGAAAGGGAACTATGTCTAAATTGAACTGAAAAATGATGTCTGAAATGCACAAAACATCAATAAAAGCATTTACAAAGTGCCACTACTGCACCAATAAATATAGTTTGATGTGGCAGTTGTGGTTATTAGGCTTTAGAGCTTGGCTGGATCACTGAGTGATATTCTCCCTTAGCAGATTGCATAATTCCCTCTAGAACTTGGGAGCTACTCTTCAGGGAGACTGCTTTCAGGTCCATTCCAGCACCCTTGATCCAAATCATATGTCCAAAGTGTGTCTTGTCTTCAGTAATAGAGTCTTACCTTCAGCTTCTGGGAGAGATTCAAGGGTTTTAGAAATTACCTGTGATATTTTAAGAATCTCTTGCATACCCTGACCAAGAACTCAAAGTAACTGCTATAGTAAGTGAGCTTACACAGACTCCCTCAGTTGTGGACCTTAGCACCAGTTCCTTCTATGTGAGTATATATCCAGCTATAACAGCAGGAGCCAGGAAAATAGAAAAGAAGCATGGGATTAAAAGGAAACAAAGAGGGGCTGGAGAGATGGCCTAGCTGTTAGGAGCGCCAACTGCTCTTGCAGAGGAGCCGGGTTCGATCCCCAGCACCCACAAGGTGCCTGAGAACCGTCTGAAATTCCAATTCCAGGAGAACTCCAGCTCCAGGGGAATCCAACGCCCTCTTCTGACCTCTGCGGCATTGCACGACACGGGTGCACAGACCTGCATGCAGACAGTACATTCATACACATAGAGAAAAATAAATTAAAAAAAAATTAAAAAAATTAAAAAATAAAAGGAAACAGCCTGAAAAAGGCAGATAGTAGGATACAGCTGTGGTCAAAGGGGGGAATGAGTAAAATTAGGGTATTCAACTGGAAAGGTAGGAAGAAAAGACATTCAAGAAACCATGGAGGTAAAGAGGAAGATGGAACTCAAGGTGGGAGTGATAATATGATGCAGATATTAAAATAGGAACATTAAAACTAGAGGAGGAGGAGAGTGATTAGACAGGGAGACAGAGAAGTGATAAAGCTTAGGTGGTATGAAAAGCCATTTTGAAACTCCCCTAAAAATTTCACATGTAATATCTGAACCTGAGCACATATATATACTTGAAGGCTCTATAACAAGGAACACAAACCCAGAGAGCATTTTATTTTTATATAAATATATCCTTATGTTTTCCAGAACTTTCATTTCTAGTTTTTAATATGTTTTACTTGTAGACCTTCACATATCTTTATATATTCTTTCTTTTCTTTTTTTTTTTTTAAATTAGTTTTTATTGATGCTTTGTGCATTTCATACATTTTTTCCAATTCAGATCAGGCTTATTTCCCTTTCCCTCCCCCCCCCACCCCCACCCCATCCCAGTTCTTTCTTTTCACTTTAAGATTTTGCCAGTGAGTTTTGGAGAGATGGTGCATTGGTTTACAGCACTGGATGCTCTTATAGAGGACCCAGGTTTGGTTCCCAAAGCCCATATGGTTCTTAACAGCCACCTGTAACTCCAGTTCCCAGGAATCTAGTACCCTTTTCTGGCATCTGTGGGCATTGCATAACATTGGTGCACAAACATACATGCAGGCAAATCACTCATATACATAAAAAGTAATTTTTAAAATATTAAATTTCTTTTTTTTATTTTATGTGTATGGATGTTACTCCTGTATATGTGTAAGTGCACCCAAGTAGTCCAATGCCTTCAGGAGTCAGAAAAGTGTGTCTAATTCTCTGGAACTGGAGTTACAGATTGCTGCTAGCTACCAGCTAACAGCCAGTGCTCTTAATCACTGAGTTATCACCCTAGCTTCCCAAATAAATAACTTTCAAAAATTAAAAATATTATGCCAATATCCTTTGGAAAGCCAGTGGAAGTTCTTTGGATCAATCTATGTTTTAAACTAAAAGACAGCAGGGCTGGGTGGTTCATACCCTTAATCTTAGCACTTGGGAGGCAGAGGCAGGCAGATCTTTGTGAGATCAAGGCCAGCCTGGTCTACAGAGTGAGTTCCAGGACAGCTAGGGCTACAGGGAAACCCTGTCTCAAAAGACCAAAAATAAATAAATAAATAAATAAATAAATAAAATAAAATACAAGAATTATGCACTTTAGGAACAGAAATATAAACACCATTTTATGAAGTTAGAAAGACATAAATTTACAGGAATCAAAAATTGGAAGAGTCAAATAATTTACTTAATTTTAACACATAATTTAACAGAAGTTTTCCATCAGTCCAAAGGGATTTAATTCCATAACTGGCATTATTTTGACAGAAAATAAACAATAGAATAAAAAAAGACAATGTGTTCATATACAGGCACTTTGATAGAGTGAGGCAGTCACTTCATACTTTAAAGTAAAATGTATGTAAACCTGAACTGTTTTTTTTTTTTTTTCATTAAGTTATAGTATGAACTTGAGACAATACATTTTGGAAATATTAGAGCTTCTGCTGTGGAAAGTTTTGAAAAGGTATGACAAAGCATGACTAGGGAAATCAAAATAGGTGAGAATGCTGCTGAGAAAGGCTTGAAATAAACATGAATATCAAGGATGCTTGTGTAACGCAAGACTAGTGGCTCACAACTTAAATCCCAGAACTTGAGAAGCAGAGGCAGGCAGATCTCTCTAAGATCCAGTCCAGCCCGGTTTAGATAGTGAGTTCCAGGCCAGCTGGGACACAAGAGAGACCCTGTCTAAAAAAGAGAGAGTAAAAGAATCTTTTGTTGTTGTTGTTTAGCTATGAAGCAGCAGTTTAATATTTAAGTCCATGTCCATTGAACATTTTCCAGTAGGAGGCCTTGGGTGATCAGGGAAGAGCTCCAGAGAAAGAGGCATTTGCTTTGCCAAGTGTGTGAACCCGTGTTTCTAGTGCAAAGAAGAAATACGTGAACAATAAAAAAGCCAAAATAACAATAATAGTCTTTAACCTTGTATGCATTAAAATAGTATTTCTGATGTGGAGTCTATCTGAAAGCTTAGCTGGTGAGCCCAATATGAAAGTAAATAGTACAGCAACAGAAGTGCTTGAAAAGCTTGTCATAAAAATATTAATGTTCTACCCTCTTCCTCAGATATTCTGACCCTCTTTGTCTCAGATAGATCTACATCAACCTAGATGCCATCCAAGATTGAGCAACAGGTGTAATAAATGTATATGAAGATTAAAACCATAGTATGTAGTAAAAGGAAAAATTAGCAAGAAAACTCTAGAATAGCAACACTTATGCAAATTTAAAAAGTATAGACACACAAAGTAGCACTTCATGTTTTATAGAAACTATAAATATCAAAGATGTTGACACTTTTTATGTGCTTCTTTGCATGGAATGATTCACAGGAATATGGGGAGAGGAGATATAGATATATATTCCAAAAGCACTGCCTCTGGTTTATTTCCATGCCAGTGAGACAAGGGGTCGAATTGGTTCAGAATTAGAATAGTAACAATTAAATGAGTGAACAATTGTTCAACAGGTGGAAACACTTGATAATGGGCAGTACCACAGAATAATAGTTTTGTTTTGTTTTTTTCACATTATTAAAGCTAAAAAGATAAATTTTGTTAAAACCACCAGTGACCAAAACTGAATTACCAAATAGACTTTACAGGAATTTCAACTCAGCAGGAGAACATTGTCTTGAGACACACACGCATGCAAGGAAAATCAGCAAAGATGGCGTTGATTTAACAGTCAGTAACTCAATAGGAGTCAGGTGAGTTCAACACAACTCAGTACGGCTCAATGTGTTTCTTTTCCTTTACCTTAGTGTCAACCATCATGGCCTATTCGCCTTTTCTACCCTAACATTTAGAACTTTAAGTGGGATATATATCATGTTTTCTACCATAGTCAATTAGATGGTGTATAAAATTTGTTATGATGCTTTGAAGCAGAGTGATACTGACTCTTGTTATGGATTGGATCTCTTTGCATTTTTCAAAGCATCATAACAAATTTTATACACCATCTCTGCTTCCATTCTAAAGTAGATGTCCATTTTAAAATAACATATAATCTATAATTGTTTGGTATACAAATTTTAAAGACATATTTTTCTGCTAATTTCTTTGTTTAGTTCTTTTAAAAAACAATTCATCAAGCTGGGCATGGTGGCCCACACTTTTAATCCCAGCACTTGGTAGGCAGAGGCAGGCAGATCTCTATGAGTTCAAGGCTAGCCTGGTCGACATAGAGAGAGTTCCAAGACATCTGGGGCTGAAGGGAGACCATGTCTCAAAAAGACCAAAGAAAAAAATTCATCCATATTTTCATGTAATTATAAAAGTTGTATTAGTCACTTTTCTGTTGCTGTGATAAAGCACCATGACCAAGGAACTTATAAAAGGAAGAGTTTATTTGAGCTTACGATTGATGGTTCCAGGGAATTAGAGTCCATTGTGGTGGGAGGCATGGTGGCTGGAGTCTGGAGCAGCAAACCGAAGGTCACATCTTGCAATGAGCACAGGAAGCAGAGAGAGAGCAACTGTAGACCACGATGCTTGTTAAACTCACTAAGCCTGCCCCCAGTGACACACTTCCTCCAGCACGGCCACACACCCCAAGACCTCCAAAAACAGCGCCACCAACTGGAGACAAACGTCTGAATACCTAGAGCCTATGGGGGACACTCATTCAAACCACCACAAAAGTCTATAAAGAATTGTTTTTAAAAGTAAATTTGTCTGCCAAACTAAATAATTTAATGCCTGGGCATGCAATTGTGGTGATTATGAAATGACTGTATTTAAAACTACTTTAGAAATTATAAAAATTTTGATCACAGAAATATATTTATTTATTATTAATTTATTTATTGTGTAACTGCACGTTAAAACATGGGCCTTTTGAAAATTAGGAACATGCTGTACTGCTGAACTTTATCCTCATTTTCCTTCCTTCCTTCCTTCCATCTTTCCTTCCTTCCTTCCTTCTTTCCTTCTTTCCTTCCTTCTCTCTCTGTTTTCACTTAAAAACTTATTTTTATGTATGTGTCAGTGTGTGTCTGTGTGTGTAGGCGTGGATGTATGTATTTGTATGAATATGCCAGGTGTACACTGGTACCAGTAGAAAACTAGAAAGCAAGAGATACCTTGAAGCTAGAGTTACATACAGCTGTGAGCCCACAGCTAGGTGCTGTGAAGCAAACTCAGGTCCTCTGCAAGAGCCAAATGCTCTTCATTGCTGAGCCAGCTCTACAGCCATTTGTCTTTATATTTTCACACTGAAAGAAAATTCATTTTCTTCCCTAAGCCGGCCTGGAACTTGCTTTGTAGCCCAAGCAGGCATTAAGTTTCCAATCTTCTTATCTTGTTTCCTCAGCGGGGAGAACTGTAAGCCTATATCACCACTTAATCATCAACTAAATTCTACCAAAGCAAACCACCTAGCAAGAAATTTGGAATTTAAAGACTGAGGTTAGGGAGATCAAGAAGGCAGCTCCCAGGGCAGCAGGTGCATTCTGAGCAGCTAAGGCAAAGTTGAGGGAGGGGGACTTAGGGGCTCCCAAAAGAATTGGGAAGTACCAGAGGTGGTTAAAGGGCGCTTGGATCCTTAGTGACTGCAATTCAGCACTACAGACATGGCCCAAAGACATTGGGAGACAGCATGGATAACCCCAGCGTCACCTGAACCTCCCTCCTTCTGGACCCAGGTGCAAACCTGGAGGGATGACCCTGGGGGAATATGGTGGGAAGACCACAGGTGGCATGCTGTGATTCTGTGAGTACATCTCATGAGGAGGGTGGCTGGGCTTCTGCCACTTTGGCAAGCACAGCAGTGGAGGTGTTGTGACATTCCAGCCCATAGGACTAGGAGTGTGGGTTCTGCAAAACTGGGGGCTTTGAGCCAGCTGGCTGCTATGTGGCTCCAGCCATTAGGCAAGCTATTTAGTGGTTGGGTGAAGGGTGCTGGTCTGTCCAGTAGTAGGATAGAGTTGAGAATTTGGAGCTTAAACCATCCACACCTGTACTCCAGTATAAATTAAAAGAGGACAAGGATAAACTGCAGAATGAAATTACAAAAGATATAGAAACATTGAAGAAAATTCAAGTTGAAATGAAAAAGAAATGCAACAATCCACAAACCACTTGGAAAGCATAGGAGAAACTCTCAATAAGAGAATCGGTGAAGTAAAATAAAGAATATAAAGATTAGAAGACAATATGGAAGAACTGGATCAAATAAAGATTATGAAAAATTAAAAACACAAGAATGTAATGAATAGGAACTGTGGGACCTATAAAAAGACCAAACTTATGAATCATAGGGATAGAAGAGAAAGAAGATTCACAGGATAATGGTATTGCTCAGATTTTCAACAGAATTATAAAGGAAAATTTTCCCAAATTAAATAAAGAGATACCTATACAAATATAAGATGCATATAGAGCACCAAGTAGAACAAGAAAAGAAATTCTCCATTCCATATCATATAATAGTAAAGATACTAGAAGTTCAAAGCAAAGAAAAGATACTGAGGGTGGCAAAAGAAAAACAACAATTCAGTCATAAGGGAAAACCTTAAGAATCACAGGTGATTATTCTTTGTAAATAATTAAAGCCAGAAGAGCTTGGTCTGAAGTATTCCCAGTTTTAAATGACTATACATGTCAACCCAGAATACTTTATCCAGAAAAAAAGTATGTTATAATTGAAAGAGAAGGGAAAATGTTCCATGACATAAATAAGTTGAAAGAATTCTTGTTCAGAAAGCTAGCCCTTCAGAGAATATTGGAAGCAATACAAAGAGCAGAGGGAGGGATGGTTATAACCAACCACCACAAGAAAATAAATGATACTACTACTATGGAATTAAAAACCTAGGGCAAATATGCGCCAGAAATCAAAATTATTGGAAGTTGTATAATTATCTTAACAATAACTAAAAAAATCAATGGACTGAATTCACCAATTAGGAGACAGACTGGTAGAATGAATTAAGAAACAAACTTCATCTTTCTGTTGTCTGCAAGAAACATATCTCACCTTCAAAGACAGGAATTATCTCAAGGTAAAAAAAAAAACTTGGAAAGTCTCAGAAAAAGATGCAGGACATGTATGACAGAGTGCAGGGACTCAAGTGGGGTGGGGGGCATGGAAAGAGAAGTGACTGTACATACTAATAAGACCTTCAGTGCTTTGCTTCAGGATGAGGACAGATAAGACATATTCAAAATTCAAATATTTTGTGTTCTGTGTTTTTCTCATTTGATGGAGAGTTTTGAATATACCACACTGTTCAGGTTCTTCCTTTTACTCCCAGTGTTGTCATGACTGTTTTAGTTCCTTGAGCATGCAGACTTCACAAATAAAAATGATCTATCTTGTGTCCCAATGATCAATGCATTTTTCTTATGTAAAGTCAATATACATTCCCTTCCATTTGGAGAATCAAATTTGGTGAAGGCTTTGAATGGAGAAATGGAAAAATAAATATAAAGACCCATGATTTAAAATTTTAACCAAAACCAAGCAGGAATACAAGTAACATTAAAAAAAAAACAACTTCTAATGATTACTAATGATTACTAACAAGACAATATATCACATGTATAATTTCACACTGAGTAAAGGGTACTATTATCTAAGAGATAAGAAAGAAAATATCAGAATTTAAGAATCAAAGAAGAGTTCCTCAAATACAAAAACAATATATCACATGTATAATTTCACACTGAGTAAAGGGTACTATTATCTAAGAGATAAGAAAGAAAATATCAGAATTTAAGAATCAAAGAAGAGTTCCTCAAATACAAAATTTTGCTATGATTCAAGTATCCAGGAACCAGTTAACATTTTTTTCAAAATTAGGAGTTCATAGATCCAACTTTCAAGTGCAATCTCAGCAAAATCACACTGCATGACATTGCATAAAGCTTAAGTAGAAGCTCAGTAGAGTCAACTTACATTCTTGGTCTTCCTCCCTTCACTTTTGTTTTATTATTGAATGTAAACATAGTCATTTGGTCAATAAAGCAACCAAGGAAGAATATAAATGAAAATATCTAAACTTTGGTGACAAGTATAAAATTTGTATAGACATTAAGTTATATTTGAAGCAAGAATATTATTAGAGTTTATTAATCTCAGAAAGGATAATATGGAGAAATATAGTTCAGGTAGAAGTTGAAATGAATAAGAATGTTCTAAGCTGGGCATGAGGGAGCATGCCTTTAATTGAAGCACTTGGGAGGAAGAAGCAGGCAGATCACTGTGAGTTCAAGGCCAGCCTGGTCTACAAAGTGAGTTCCAGGATCATACAGGGAGATCCTATCTCAAAAAGAAAAAAAAAAGAATGTTCTAAATATTATGAATATTAATATTTTGAAATTAATTGCAATCGAACAGTTAAATATTATAATTTTGGCAACAAACTATATTGGAAATGCATAATTTAAAATCTTATTGGGGAGATCACCTGAGACCAGTGGAAGTGTAGGAAGGCAGAAGGCATCTGAAGGAGGCAAGCAAAGCAAGCCTTCAACACAGTGAAGAGGCATTTAGGACTCACATTGGAATACAGTCAAGGAGAAGCCCATATGTCAGGAACACGAAGAAGAGACAGCACAGGAAAGGGTCAGGATAATCCCGCACCAAGCTCTACCAAACCTATGGAAGATACCTACAGTGGGATCCCTCTGGAGATGCCTCAAGATACAGATATCAGAAACACAATTGGGAACATATTTAAAGAACTAAAAGATTATAAAGAGCAAATCAAAGAACTAAGAAAAGAGAACTCAAGAAGGACCTAGAGAGAGAGAATGACAAACTCCGGAAGGAAGTAGAAACATTAAAAGATCCCATGCTGAAAAAGATAAGGAAACCAACCAGCGAAGCAAAGAGCTACAGGAAGAGATTGAGAAGCTCCAAACAGAAGTGGAAATACTAAAGAAATCAGAAGAGGAAATGAAAAAGGAAATCAAACACTCATCCAATCAAGAGGAAAGGAATGGAAAAAGCCTCAGAAGCAGAATGGAGGAAGCAGAAGAAAGAATATCAGACCTGGAAGATAACACAGAACAACTGAAAACCTCAAGGAAAGATTATGAAAAATTTAAAAATACACAAAGGTGGAACAACCAGGAACTGTGGGACTCTATGAAAAGATCAAGCCTGTGCATCATAGGAATAGAGGAAGGAGAAGAATCCCAAGAGAATGGTATTGATCAGATTTTCAACAGAATAATAGATGAAAACTTCCCCAAACGAAAAAAGACAAACCAATACAAATAAAAGAAGCACATAGAACTCCAAACAGACAAGATCAGAAAAGAAATTCTCCATGCCACATCATAGTCAAAAGGCTAGATACCCAAAACAAAAATAAAATCCTTAAAGCCACAAGAGAAAAACAATAAGGGGAAACCTATCAGAATTACAACTGACTTCAAAACGAAAACTATGAAAGC
This sequence comes from Rhizomys pruinosus, assembly GCA_009823505.1. NCBI lineage: Eukaryota > Metazoa > Chordata > Mammalia > Rodentia > Spalacidae > Rhizomys > Rhizomys pruinosus. The sequence continues at coordinate 3,236,490 of VZQC01005063.1, read as the reverse complement.
AAGAAGAACCTGGAACAAAGCATTCCCAGTGTTAAAGGACAATAGATGCCAACCCAGGTTACTATACCCAGCAAAAATGTCAATTACAGTTGAAGAAGAGAGAAAAACCTTCCATGACATAAACAATTTGAAAGAATACATGTCTGTAAAACCAACCCTTCAGAGAATACTTGAAGAAATTCAAAGGACAGAAGAAAGGAGCAACCAATCCCAGGCACCTAGAAAGAGAAATCAATAAAAGCATAACTGAACAAGCAGAAACCTAAACCCAAGCCGCAAATGGATAACAGGCAAAAGGAAGTGACACAAACCCATCAGTCATAACCTTAAATATTAATGGACTAAATTCCCCAATCAAAAGACATAGACTGGGAGATTGGATTAGGAAACAGAATCCATCAATATGCTGTCTACAAGAAACAAATCTTACCTTCAAGGACAGGCACCACCTTAAAGTGAAAGGATGGAAAAAAACTATTCCAAGCAAATGGTACCAAAAAGATAGCAGGTGTTGCTATTTTAATATCAGACAAAATAGACTTCAAAGTAAAAGAAATCAGAAGAGACAAAGAAGGCCATTACATTTTTATCAAAGGAACAATTCACCAAGAAGATTTTCAATTATGAATATATATGCACCAAACTCTGTGTGCACCAAACTTTATAAAGACAATGTTCCAATCCCCCGGGACCACAAAGTCACACACTAACCCCAGTAAACTAATAGTAGGGGAGTTCAATACCCCAATGAGTATTTTGGATAGGTCAACAGGACAAGAATAAATAGAAAGATATCTGAACTGAACGATACGATACACCAAATGGACCTCATAGACCTTCACCGAATATTCCACTCTAATAACAGAGCGGAATATGCTTTCTACACAAACCCCATGGAAACATTCTCCAAAATAGACCCATACTGGGACACAGAAGAAGCCGCCACAAATACAAAAAGGGTTGTAAATAATTTTCATCATTCTTTCAGACCACAGTGTAATAAGGCTCAACATCAACACCAGGATAAGCCCATAACTGCCTACAAGAACACATGGAGACTACAACATACTCCCTTGAATAATGAATGGTCAAAGAAGAGATAAGGAATAAAGCATTCCTGGAACTGAAATGACAATGACAATACAAACAACAAATCCCTATGGGATACTTTAAAAACAGGCCTAAGAGGGAAGTTTAATAGCCCTGGGTGCCTTACATTAGAAAAACAGAAATAAGCACAAGTGAATGATCTAAAACTACAAGCGAAAAGCACTTGAGAGGCACAACAGATGAACCCTACACAACAGGACAGGAAGAATAACAAAAAATCAGAGCAGAAATCAATGAAATAGAAACAAAGAAAACAATACAAAACAAAAAAAGCAATGAATCCAAAATTTGAGTTCTTGAAAGAATAAAAAAGAGAGACAGACCTCTAGCCAAATTAACCAAAAGAAGAAGGAGCTAACTCCAAATCAATAGTAATCCATGATGAAAATGGAAAAAATCACAACAGACAAGGAAAAGATCCAGAAATCATTCAGGAGTACTTCACCAACCTATACTCAGACCAAGTTTGAAAACTAGAAGAAATGGACGAATAGCTGAAATCCCGGAATCACCAAAGCTCAACCAATAAGAAATCAACAGCCTAAATAGACAATAATACAACACGGAGAAATTGAAGATTTAATTAGAAAACTCCCAACTAAAAAAAGAAGCCCATGGCCCAGACGGTTTCATGGCGATTCTACAAAAACATTTCAAAAGAACTACAACCACTGTGCTGAAGCTGTTAATCGTTTCTAAAGGATTTTCTGGTGGAGTTTGTTTTAAAGCATCCCTTAATAGTTACTTACTTGGCAAAGGCTGCCCCCCGTCACCAACGCCTCTTCATATAGTGCTTGAAACACTCGCTAGAGCAAGACGGCAAGAAAAGGAATTAAAGGGAGTACTAATGGAAAAGAGGAAGTCAAGCATACCTATTTGCTGATGATATGATTGTTATTACGGGTTGCTCAAAACTCCACCAGAAAACGCCTAGAAATGACTTACAGCTTAGCAAAGTGGCAGGATACAACATTAAACCTTAAAAAAATCAATGCCTTTCTTTACAATAAGAACAAGCAACTGAAGAAAGAATTCAAAAAGACCTTCCCACTCACAATAGCCTCAAAAGCAATAAAATACCTAGGAACAAACCTAACCAAAGACACCAAAGATCTCTACAACAAAAATTTTAAACCTTTAAAGAAAGAAATTGAAGAAGACATCAGAAGATGGAAAAACCTTCCATGTTCATGGATTGGGAAAATTAACATTGTAAAAATGTCCATTCTACCGAAACTCTTGTATAGATTTAACGCAATTCCAATCAAAATCTCCAAGAGTTTATTCACAGGCTCAGAAAAAAAAGTCCTTAAATTCATTTGGAAAAACAAAAGACCCTGAATAGCCAAAACAACCCTGAGCAAAAAGAGCTACACAGGGGGGCATCTCTATACCAGACTTCAAACTATACTACAGGGCTATAGTCATAAAAACAGTCTGGTACTGGCACAAAAAGAGACCTGTTGACCAAGGGAAAAAACCTGAAGATCCAAACCTGAGCATATACAATTTCAGCCATCTAATATTTGACAAGGGGGCCAAGAAGACACAATGGAGAAAAGACAGCATCTTCAGCAAGTGGTATTGGCAAAACTGGATCACCACTTGTAGAAGAATGGAATTAAACCCCTACCTCTCACCCGGTACAAAAGTCAACTCCAGATGGATCAAAGACCTCAATGTGAAACCCCAAACTCTGAAGATGATAGAAAAAAAAGTTGGCAGCAGACTACAAGACATAGGTGTAGGAAAAGACTTCCTAAATCAGACAGCAGCTGTGTAAGAATTAAGGTTGACAATTGACACATGGGACCTCATTAAACTCAAAAACTTCTGTACATCAAAAGAAACAATCAAGTAAGTGAAGAGAAATCCCACAGAGTGGGAGGAAACTAGAAACATCTGACAAAGCATTGATTTCCAGAATATATAAACTACTCAAAAAACAAAGAAGAAAGAAAACAAATGAGCCACTCAATAGACGGAGCAAAGAACTGAACAGAGATTTCACAAGTGAGGAATTAGAGATGGCTGAGAAACACCTTAAGAAGTGTTCAACATCACTAATCATTAAGGAAATGCAAATCAAAATCACTTTAAGATATCATCTTATGCCAGACATGGTGGCGCACGCCTTTAATCCTAGTGCTTGGGAGGCAGAGACAGGCGGATCTTTGTGAGTTCAAGGCCAGCCTAGTCTACAAGGTGAGTTCCAGGACAGCTGGGGCTACAGGGAGACCCTGTCTCGAAAAGACCAAGAAAAATAAATAAATGAATAAATAAATGAATAAATAAATAAATAAATAAAGATATCATCTTACTCCAATAAGACTGGCTAGGATCAAGAAAACTAATGATACCAAATGCTGGAGAGGTTGTGGAGAAAGGGGAACACACTCAGCCACTGCTGGTGGGAATGTATACTCTTGCAGCCACTATGGAAATCAGTGTAGAGAACCCTTGGAAGACTTGGAATGAACTTGCCACCCAACCCAGCAATACCACTCCTAGGCATGTACCCTCAAGACTTACCCCACCACAGAGATACATGCACGGCCATGTTTATTTCAGCTCTTTTCACAATAGCATGGAGCTGGAACCAACCCAAATGCCCCTCAACTGATGAGTGGATAGAGAAAATGTAGTACATCTACACAATGGAGTTCTATGCAGCAGTAAAGGACATCGTGAGCTTTGCAAGAAAATGGCTGGAGCTAGAGGACATCATGCTGAGTGAAGTAACACAGACCCAGAAAAACAAACTACAAATGGTATCCCTCATCTGTGGATGCTAGTGCCAATTACCTAGTTGTAAGTATTTCCTGTGCATGACCCCTTCAGTTTTTGTCCAAAGCAGTTGGGAGTGATGCATATTGGAAACAACAGCAACAACAACAACAACAGAAAGGACTGCATCAAAGAACTGGCTGAAAGAGGGAACTTCTCAAAACAGTCAACTTCCACGTGGAGAATACTGAGAAAGACTGAGAAAGAGATGAAAAGCATGTTTGGCAGAATGCATGAGATCTGGTGGGGTGGGGGGATGTGGGGGACACGGGTCTAGATTAAAAAAAAAATACATATGCCAGAAAAATAAAATGTTAGGTATCATGAACCCTACAATTTTCTCTGTGGCAACTGTTTATTTCTGCTATTGAAGAGAAAAGCTGACAGAGACAATGTGAAAATCAATGGCCAAATGGGTGTGGCAATGTTCTGATAAAACTTTATTTGTAAAAATATATATAAAAAATCTTATTGGGAACTGGAGAGATGGCACAGGAGTTAAGAGCACGAGCTGCTTTTGCAGAGGACAAGGATTCATCTCCCAGCACCCACAGGGCACCTAACTCTCTATAACTCTAGTTCCAGTGGTCTGACACTCTCTTCTGACCTCTGCAGCCTTTATGTAGTACTTACACATATGCAGGCCATACACTCATACACATAGAAATATAAAAATAATAAAAGTAAAAGATTAAAATCATATTGGTACTGACAGTAATTTTGTTTCTAATATATATACTTAGCAGAAATAATTTTAGTATGTAACTCCACACAAGATTTAGTGTTTCAGCTCTCCAAGATTTGAAGACATGTAAGCAAAATAACAACTGTTGGAGGGTATATGGGCAAAACATTTCCCATATCCTGTGATTTTTCCATAATGGTCTTCAAGTTATTTTTCCTAGAACTGAGGGCTAAATAGAGATTAAAGGTAATAAATAGTCCATCATGTTCTTGAGATTCTCAAATCATTAAGTAGTTTAAAGTGGGTACAAATCCAACTTCAGCAATTTGAGCTTGGCAGACTAAATGGGCTTTACATTAGAACTATAAAAGAAAAAGATATTCTAGAAAGAGAAATGTTTTATTAACCTCTCAAAATCAAAATGTACATTGATAATGCCTATATCAGGGTACTGGTGTGCCAAACAGAAAGGAATTTGTCAGTCGTATTGTACATAATTGCAGAATTTGTATACAAGCTATGATCATACAAAATAATTTATAATTTCTTTGACAAGTGGTAGATATTTTTGGATTATAAATTGTCTTTTGTGTAAACATTTTCCTTCATACCACCCATAATCATTTGTAATTATATTTGCTTATTTTCAAATATCTTTCTTTACTAGCCTGTTCTATTCAAGGAAGAATTCCATTGTTCTTTAGTTCACAGCTGTAACACCACATCTTGTGCACTAAAATCAAATCAAAATATAAAGTGTGTGCACCTGCCACCATGTCTCTCTGCCATGACTCTGATTCCTGTGTAACCATAAGCTCAAATGCACTCTTCCTTTTATTAATTCCCTTGGTCACAGTGTTTTATCACAGCAACAGAAAAGTAACTAATACAAAATTTGATACCAGTGACTGGGCTGTTGTCTGTGAAGAACCTGACCATGTTGGTTTGTGGAGGGATGTGAAAGACTTTGGAGGTTTGGGCAAAAAAAACCTGTTAATTGCTATAATTAATGGATCATTCTAGTAGGAGCCTAGAATAAAGTAGTCCTGAAAACATTGTAGAAACAGAGGGGGAGGGGGAAGGATTTCAGTGGCAATTGGGATATTTTGTCCAAGAGCCTAGCTGAAGTCTGCCCACAGTCTAAAAGCTTGTCTGAAGTGAAGTGAAAAGTAATGGACTAATTTCTTTGTTGGATAATATTTCAAGACTGCCTAATGTTGAATCAATGGCATTGTTATTAATAGTTGATATTACGGAAATCTTCAATGACAAAGAACAAGTGGGGCAGAAAGAAATGAGCTTATGTTTTAAAAGAGCATTAGGGAAATTAATGTTGGAGCGAAGGTACATGCTTTGGAGGATCTCTCTGCTAAGATTATAGGACTTAAGGAAAGGCATATAGGTTTTCACTTAAGCAATGGGAAGTGTACCTTCAGAGAAAAAACTACAACTAGCTATGACTTGCTATGACTTGCTGTGACGAAAACTTGAGAAAGTAAAATGCTGGATGGGTTTCCTGTTTGTAGAAAATGACAGCACAGAAAAGTTGAGGCCATAGATGAAGCATGCCAAGGGCTATTCTAAGGTTGGCACCCAAACTTGGCAATGTCATTTACTGGTTTTAGACACATGAAAGATGCCAGATTGAAGGTGTCATCTGTTCTTCCTCTGTGGTTTCAGAGAGCTGTGGAGGCCAGAGAGTGTGCAACACTCTCCTCCTCACTATAAAGAAACCCATTGACAGACCAAGAGGCTCTGAGAGGCTATTGTGTGAAGCAGTGAAGGTGAAGCCTAATTGTCAGTGTAGACATCAAGAAAACATTGGATATGCTAAAGACATGGGACATCTGCCAAGAAAAGCAGCATAGAGGGAGTGGTACAAGCCCAGAGAGAAGTGAATGTTCCACACAGCAAAGCTGAAGGAGCTAATCTGTATAACCTCTTTGGGAGTAAAGTCTCAGTCATTGGACATGAAGCTGAAGGATGTGATGTTTGGCCTGCTGGTTTGACCAGACTTGTTTTGGTCTGTATTTCCTCACTATACTTCCATTCCTCCCTTTTGGTTCCATTGTATGTGGGACATGTATAATTTGTCTTTTGATTTTACTGGGGCTTATATTTACAAGATTGCCTTGAATCTCAGTAGAGACTTTGGATTGTGTTATTTTGAATAGTATTGGGACTTGTAAAGGCTACAGGCACTCTTAAGGATGGACTAAATAATTGGGTTTTGTATTTATATGGTCTTGAGCCTATGGTAACCAGGGGGTTGAAGGTGGTTGTTTGAATGAGACTGTCTCCCATAGGCTCCAAGTATTTGGACATTTTTTCACGAGTTCATCTGGGGAGACTTTAGGAGGTATGATAATGCCAGAAGAAATTTGTCACTGGAGGTTGGCATTGAGAGTTCTTTAGCTATGCCAGATTTCTAGTCTGGGTCTGTTTCCTGCCTGCTTGACGATGTGAGTGCTTAGTATTCTGTTTCTCCCACCATGCATCCCTGCCATGATGGATTCTAATCCCTTTGGAATTATAAACTCAAATAAACTCTTCCTTTTATAAGTTTAAAGAAAAAATTTAATTGTTAGCCATTATAGTGTGGTCTTTCTCTTTTGCCATTGTGTTTTCCCAGTGTCTGACTCTAATCCATAGTTGCCATTTTCTGAAAGAAAGTAACACATGATGATATATTGATGTTGTATGTGGATAAAGCTAAAGGATCCCCTTGCATTCGTGAATACACTACTAAAATTGATGGTGTGATGGAAAATTGAAATACATTTGCACCATTGGTAAGAAAATCAAATAATACAATCCAGCCAAGGTGGCAGATTTCCAAAGAATTAAATATGCAGGATTGAATTTACTGAATCTCCTCAACTTTGGAACAGGTACTGCTTTACAGAATCCATATTGTTGGGAGCCGTGAAGTGCCACGCCTTAAAGATAGCGCCGACTTCCTGAGATGGCCAAAGAAAGGGGGAACTGTTGGTAGCCTGCTTCATTAAAGAAAGCCTGTGCTAGAGTTTTGTGAACTCACTCCTGCCCATCGAGCAAGGAAGGCTAGTTTCACTTTACTTCCTCCATGTAAGATAAGCCTCAGGATGTTCCAGCCCACAGGACATTCCAGGCTTATCTTCATCCTGCCCTTCCCCTCCTTACTTCCTCCTCGTAAGATAAACAGGATGCTCATTAACCACAGGATGTTCGAGCCCACGCTTTTGGTATGCAAATGAGGCATTGGATGGTGCACCAATCCAGAGCATGCACGAGCCCTCTAGACTGCTATATAAGCAGTGCTTCTGCCCCATTTCGGGGTCCTTCTCACAAGAGAGCTGTACACAATAAAGTTTGCTGCAGAAGAATCCTGTTGTCCGCGTGAAGTTCTTGCCGGCGAGACTGCTGCACGTGACACATATTGCTTTGTGCTGCCCAGTGGCAATATGTGTTAGAATTGAGCTGCTTGTGAAGCACAAGTGGGATTTAGTGCTTTGATTAATAAATTCCTTTGTCTTTGACATGGGAATCTGAGGTGTCTTGACCTCTACAACACAGTGGTAGGGTGACTTCTAAGCTTTCACATAGGTTAACATCTCCTAGGTTTTGGAGCTGTCCTATTTTTACTCTTTTAGATTTCTTGGAAGCTGCATGGAAATTTAGGAAACTTTATACAATGCAGTTTTTCGCATGGTAGAGTTCACTAAATCAAAAATTATTTTAATACACCAATGTATATTATTAATATTTGTAGGTCCTTACATTATTTCTGAAAATAGTAAACCAAATAAATACATTGAACATAATGGAACTGAAGGAAATAAGGGTTCATTTAATACCCTTTGTATGTTGGCATTCAGCAATTCAGAAATAGATACTGAAAATGCAGAGGTAGTTAAAATTTTCAGAGCTTGAGATATGTTATAAGCAGAGATTTCTGAATACATAACTTTTCCATGCTGAATTTAAATCTAATTTTCTGACAGCTGTAAAAATGGCTACGTCATACAGAAAGGGGAAGAAATCAGATTTATGCCTTCTCTGAAAAGTTGCAATGCTAAATAAAGCATTGTTCTGAATTTAAAGCTGTAGTATTTCTGCCTCTAGTAAATTTCTCAGAAAATTCAATTCTTTAAAATATATTTATAAATCAACTTTCACCATGAATATTTTAAAGAATAAATTTAATCATAAATATGTAGGAAAACAAAGGGTGTAAGTTCATAACAATATTAACCAACATTGAGGGCAGATGAAAATATGGTGCTCTGCACTAAATATGCAGAAGATATGAGTAGGTAAGTCAGGTTCCCACCAAACCATTACGATGCCAACATTTCCAGACCAAAAGAATGATCAAACAAGCTAACAGCTAATGAAAAGCAAACCGTCACCTGATATTTGAAGAAACAAAGGCTGTCAGCATCCGTTTGATTCCACCAAGAGCACAGAAGGAAAAGCATGCTGAAATGTCAGTAAAATCCTGGACCTTGAACAAAAATGGAGCGTCACACAGATATGCTTTTTCTGCCTTTAAATATTATTTGATAAGGGTAGAATAATAAAATATAATTGAATCATTCTACTTGAATTGACCCTGCTGGAGCCCATAGTTTTTAATGTAAGGCATTTCCTTCTATTCTTGGAACAAAATAAAAAGGATAGTGATATTTTCTTTTATTCTTTCAAAAGTCATGGGACCTGTTTCTGAGTAAACCCAAGCTTAAAGGAATTTATAAAATTCATTTTGGAAACTATATGAAATAATATACTATAAGAGATATATGCTCAGGATATATTTGAATTTATATATGTATATGACTATAAGTATATCTACACACACTATATATATACATATATACATATATATATATATATATATATCACTTCTAGTGAGTAAACAGTAATATAATATAATGTTCTTGAAATAGTTCTTTTTTTAATTTTTTTTTATTAATTTTTTATTTATTTCTGTATGTGTATGAATGTACTGTCTGCATGCAAGTCTGTGCACCCGTGTCGTGCAATGCCACGGAGTTCAGAAGAGGGTCTCGGATTCCCCTGGAACTGGAGTTCTCCTGGAATTGGAGCTTCAGACGGTTCTCAGCCGCCATGTGGGTGCTGGGGATCGAACCCGGGTCCTCTGTAAGAGCGGTCGGCGCTCTTAACCGCTAGGCTATCTCTCCAGCCCCGAAATAGTTCTTATATACAGACTTTTTTCACATTTAGGGAAAAAAAGATTGAGAAAATACTGACGTGATTTCAACAATATTTAATGTTAGGAATATTTCCTCAAGATTTTTCCCTTATTCCTCAAATGCCTTTAATCCCTTAGTCTGTTAGCCAATATTGATGGTCCCTTTTAACTAAGAAAATGATGCACATTTATTAGTAATAGCAGACAAAACCTCTGCTCTTTAAAGCTTGAAGATCAATGGCATTGAAATCTACAAATCTGCTGTGCCTTCTGAACTTATGGTGGGGTTTCAATTCTCTGAATATTTTGAAGAATATTTTTATCATTGTGGGACAATTAAATACAAAGAGAAAGACTGACTTTTTGATAAAAATCAAGTTTCTGGGTAGAATTTTTAGTAATTATTTCTGTTTTCTTTTCTAGAGTTTTGCACATATTCAGAATTCTTTTCATATATATATATATATATATATAATTTCCTTATATATATTTAATTGCACTATTGTGTATGTCATAGAGAACATCTTTAATCATTTTTATATTCCTTCCATATTGGCACCCTTTCAAACGTTGTCATTATATTAAGGCTTATTGAGTCATGTTAGTGTCCTCTGATGTCCTTCAGTACAAGTTCATCCACTAGGGGCTGGTCAGCACACCTAGAATCACCTCTCCCTTAAATATCAGCTCTTCCTCACCCAGTGCTAATCAGCTGCCCAATAATACTTCAGCTAAGACTGGGGCCTGTTTTCCTTTTCCACAGTACTACACTCAGGTTTTTTTCTGCTTGAGTTTGTATGGGTCTTGTGCTGTGTCCATTTCAGAGTTCTTTTCGTTAAACATTTAAAGCTGAGGTCAGGGCAGTTGATATGTTTTAGGTAGTAAAGAAATCTTCTGCCAAGATTAGACAACCCAAGTTTAATCCCCAGGATTGTATACCTAGTAAGGAGGCACACACATTAAATTTTCTATTTTTAAATGTTTTCCTTCTAAAAGCAATGAGAGGAGCAAGCCAGGAGAAGGAGGTCCTATACCATTGAATTGGAGTGACTTACTGTCCACAGGCCCATCTATTTGACAGTTCTGGATTGGGTGACAATGAAGAATGCCTTAATCTTTAAACACACTATGACTATAGTGTTACTTTTTGATGCTATATGATCAAAATGATATTATTATATGTGCAAGTCAATGGATGGAACTAGAAAATATCATGTTTAGTGGGCTTAAACCAGACCCAGAAAGACAAGCATTACATGTTCTCTCTTATTTGCATATACTGGCTGATGTTAGTTTATAACCTGAAATTCACTCAGAAGCCAGGAAAGTAGAAATGGAATTGGAGAGAAGAGAAAGAAGCTCCAGAGAGGAGGACCCTAGGATACACTCTATATCAAGAAGAAAGATCGGTGGAACTTTAACTGGGAAGGAGTAAGGTATGTAACATAGAAGACAGGGAAGGAGAGATGAACTGGAATAAAGATACCTGGGAAATCCGTGGGAAAATGTATTGTTGTGTAAACGTATTTAAAAATACGTATATAACAAGGATGTATGAATATAGACATATGTTATCTAATAAAAATTTCAAGTCCAGGAATCAGAAACCTCCCTTCATGTTATTGGTCCTGGTAGCCAAAGAGACACCCCAAATAAGATAGAGTATTTCTATAGTCCTTAGTTGTCCCTCAGAATTTCAAGGCAAGACACTATTGCCATATACACGACATAATTCAGAGTCTGTACATGGAGAAATCAAGCTAGAACAGAACTGAAACACTGTGTATTAGCTCTCATACTGGGGAGGTACTGTGAAAGCTGCCAAGGAGAAAAATCTATCCATAGTCATACAGAGCTGTAAAGCCCATGAATCATAACAAAGACCTCTCCAGGATGGCATTGCTATGGTGCCAATAATAGCACTTTTATCTTGAGAGTAACCAACAGAAGTCTATGTGGATTTAAGGCTCTCTCAGTAGAAGGGAATTGATGTCTTGCACCTTAAACCTAATCAAATATCCATTGCTGGAGAGGCCCTTGAACTGGAAGGAGAACCTACTACTGCCAATTTCCTAAAGCAGTCTAATTTCTAATACTACACTACTTATTCTTTTTTTCCCCTACAGATGGAGCCTTATAGAGACCTACAATTGGTCACAATAAACAGAATACATGACTAAAGAGTGCCTTAAAAAGACCTGCATAATGACAACAGCAGGTGTCATGCACATGTGGATGGAAGAAATTTCACAGATTAACTCAAGTGGTCAGTCATAAGCACATATACATGCTAGCACCATTGAATGGATACATAGGTGGTGTGATTGTGAGTGTGTGTGTGTGTGTGTGTGTGTGTCTGTGTCTATTTCTGTGTGTGTGCTTGTCTGTGTGTGTGTGTCTGTGTATAATTAAAGATGTCACAAAACTGTGAGTGTGAGAGCATGGGAAAATTTGGAATAGGTAGGAGTAATGTAAATGATGTAAATACAGTAACCCTGTATGAGTCACCCTGGTTTACTTTTCAGGTACCAGAACAAGTAAGGCTACAGGGAGATCCTGTCTCAAAATGAAACAAATAAAACACAATAACAACAACAACCACAAAATATTTCTTCCTATTAGTCTAACCTTTACTCCTGGCCCCAACTGAGGTTACATTATAAGAACAATATTCATGGAACTATATTAACATAGTTCTCTTGAATTTTCTACAAGGATAAAAGCAGTTAACCTAAATTTAATTAAGGAAACCAATAAAACAGGCACAAGTTACTTGGTTAAACCACTCCTCAACAATGATTTGTTCTAAAAAATAATAGAAAAATATTTAAGGCTTACTTCATTAACTTTCAGGGCTATAACCTGATTATACTGTTTAAGGAAAACATCAAAATAGAAGGAACAGTTCACCTCCCTCGAACTTGTCACAATGTCACAAAATATACCTGTTTGTGAAATTGTTTTAGCTGATACCTTTGGGAATGATTTTAGGTGATGATACTACTTCACCTGAAAACACAAATTGTTTGAAGTATGTGCAATAAGTACTTTTTAAAATTATGAATTTACATACTATCTTTTTTGTCTATATAAAATGTAGTATTGAGTATTAAAGGGAACTGATTAGGAAATCCATGCAATAAAATAGTCTTCAAAATAATCTTAATTAATTTTTTCTATAGCCTTATAGAAAATACTTAGAAAAATTGCTAACATTATCATCAATAACAAATTTTTAAAATACAACAAAATTTTAAATGGCACATCTTATCAAGTGATATTAGATGATTGAAGAAATGGGGATGTGGTAATTGAGTTTATGCACTGGACAAATTACTATCATTGAAAATTTATGAATGTCTAGAATATCACTGAGATGACAAAAATAATTATTTTGACTTAGAGGGCTTAGTTCCTAGTTTTATGTTAATTTGCCAGGATTTTTATGCCAGCAAACTAGTTATTTTACCTGTGAGGAAGAAAATCATAATGCCTAAGTGATCACTTTTTAAAATATTTTATTATTAATTCTTTGAGAAATTCATTCAGCATATTTTTATCATATTGCTACTTCTCCAAGTTCCTTCTAATCTACCACTCTACCCAATAATTTTGTGTTCTTGTCCCCCTCCCCTACATAGAGTCCAGTATATGTTGCCCAAATACTCTTGAGGTAGAACTTGCCCTGGATTGTGTTGGATCTACCAATGATCAAATACAGAAAAGTGGCTCTTTCTTTTTCAAAGTCAATCCCGCTCCTTTCCCCCACCTCCATGAGGGAGTTCAGAAGGGTTGAATTTGAGCAGCTCTTGTGCACACTGTCACAATTGCTGGGAGTTTATATGTGCATCGAGAAAACAGTCGTTCCCTGTAGTTGTCCACCTCCTCTGGAATTTACAGGCTTTCTGTCCTCTCTTCCACAATGATTACTGAGCCTTTCGGGAAGGGGCATGATAATTTTTAAGGAAGGTAAACATTGATAATTTTTTATAATATTCACAACTCTGCTTAGAACATGGGCTTAATAAATCATTGTGCTACTGTTAATGTTACAATACAAAATAGAAGGTTTCATTAACAATTCTATATAGTGTAAAAGGTTTCATGCTTCTGTGTAAATTAGAGGACACAACCTCCCACCTGTCACTGATAGTCTCTTTTATGATAGATACTTGAACATAAAGGGCAGCAAGAATCTAATCAATAAATGTGATCTCCATTTGACACATTCAAATAAAACTACTGTCTTACATGTATCTAGAGAATAAATTTGTAACTCTTTAAATGGGGTTTAAATTCTTCAAAAATTTACAAGTAGTATCAATGAAATTGTCCAAGTGTGATGTTCCTTTCAAGAAAGTAAAATTACCTGGTTTTACATACCTGGTACATGATATTAGATTCAAAACTCTAAAAACGCTCCTTCGGTATTTACACAATGAAATCTTTAAAGGTTAAAAGAGGACATGATTTAGAGAGGAAAAATAATGAAAGATCCTTGCTAAAGATGTTTAATTTAAATAAAGCACAGAAACAGGACAGTAGTTGAAAGGATAGGTTATTATAAAATTTGCATGAATGATTGTGTTATCGGTTGAATGTTGTTTGAAGGAAAATGATAAATACTTTAGGTAATATTAAAGAAAAAGGAGAGAATGTGTATTATCAAAAGAACAGGAAATGAAGAATCATACAGTTACTATGAACCTGACACTGGAGCTAAATGCCTTAATTAAAGTTTTACCTAGCCAGGCGTAGTGGCGCACACCTTTAATCCTAGCACTTGGGAGGCAGAGGCAGGTGGATCTTTGTGAGTTCAAGGCCAGCCTGGTCTACAATGTGAGTTCCAGGACAGCTGAGTCTACAGAGAGACCCTGTCTCGAAAAGACCAAAAAAAAAAATAAGTTTTACCTATCCATTTACTATCTTTGATACCTTGTAAAATTTTTTAAATAATATTTTATTATTTACATTTGTTTTATGTGTATGAGAGTTTTGCCTGCATGTAAATATTTAATCTATAATCATATTTAATTTGCTATTTGTGTAAAGTAAATATAAAACTTATTTTTAAAGTAATTAAAATCTTTTGAATGATAAAATATAAAATGAAATTAAGAAATAATTAATGGCGTATAAACTTTCTCCTTTTGGTTATATGTTCAGATGACTAATTTTCAGGGTACATTCCAGACATACAAAATAATAAAGTTACTTTTTTAATATGGAAAATGGGGCATAATCAAAATTTTAAAGCTGCTCTATACTACTTGTACTTGGTTCATGACATTAAGAATGTGTGTTTGGATTTATGCTTTTCAATGAATAGAGTCCTCAATCTTCTGTTTAGTATCATGGTCTATTCATATGTCATTCAGAAATGTGGTGCTGGCAGGGAAAGGCCAATCGCTAGGCTTATATTACTGGCATGTCATTAAATTATACTGATTTCCTTATGGTTTACTGCAAGAGATATTGCTCAAATTGTTTTCTTTTAGTTTGAGATGCTGTAATCTACTTATGTGCTCAAGATTTGTTTATATTGTCACAGGAATGGCAGCCAAAATTAATGCTGACTCGTGAGGTATAAGAATTCATAACTCACCAAAAAGAAAGCAGGTGTTGCATTTTAATATCAGAAAAAAATAGACTTCGAAGTAAAATAAATCAGAAGAGACAAAGAAGGCCATTACATTTTTATCCAAGGAACAATTGACCATGAAGATTTCACAATCATGAATATATATGCAACAAACTCTGGTGCAAAAAACTTTATAAAGACAATTATCCAGGACCTCAAGGCACAGATTAACACGAGTACACTCATAACAGAGGACATCAATACCCCATTGAGCCCTTTGGATAGGTCAACAGGACAAAAAATAAACAGAGAGACATCTGAACTGAATGATACGATACACCAAATGGACCCACAGGTATTACCAGAGTATCCCACCCTAATGCCAGAAAGGTATTTCTCTGGTATTAGGGTGGGATATTTGGGATATCTACCGAATATCCCACCCTAATACCAGAGTAAACCCTTTCTACTCAGCACCCCATGGAACATTCTCCAAAATTGACCACACACTGGGACACAGAAGAAACCGCCACATACACAAAAAGATTGAAATAATTTCATGCAGTCTATCAGACCACAATGGAATAAAACTCATCATCAACACCAGGATAAGCCCTATCTTGTAGATAGCTACAAGAACACATGGAGACTAAACAACACACTCCTGAATAATGAATGGGTCAAGGAAGAGAGAAAGAAAGAAATAAAACATTCGTGGAACTAAATGATAATGATAATACAACACAACAAAACCTATGGGACACTTTAAAAGCAGTCCTAAGAGGTAAGATTATAGCTCTGGGTGCCTACATTAGAAAACCAGAAAGAGCACAAATGAACGATCTAACACTGCAGCTAAAAACACTTGAGATACAACAACAAATAAACCCTAAACGCAACAGACAGGAAGAAATAACAAAAATCAAAGCAGAAATCAATGAAATAGAAACAAAGAAAACAATACAAAAAAATCAATGAATCCAAAACTTGGTTCTTTGAGAGAATAACCAAGATAGACAGACCTGTAGCCCAGTTAACCAAAAGAAAGAAGGAACAACTACAAATCAATAGAATCCATGATGAAAGGGGAAATATCACAACAGACAATGAAAAGATCCAGACACTCATATGGGAATACTTCAAAAACCTTTACTAAGTTTGAAAACCTAGGAGAAATGGATGAATATCTGAAATCCTGGGAATCACCAAACCTCAGCGAAGAAGAGATCAACAGCTTAAACAGACCTGTAATAGATGAAGAAATTGAAGATGTAATAAGAAACCTCCCAACTAAAAAAAGACCAGGCCCAGATGGTTTCAGGGCAGAATTCTATAAAACATTTCAAATAGACTTACAACTATTATTACTCAATTGTTTAGAAGGATTCAAACAGGGGGAATTCTCCCAGATCCCTTCTATGAAGCCAGAATCACTCTAATACCAAAACCAGGCAAAGATACAACCAAAAAGGACAACTATAGAACCATCTCATTAATGAACACAGATGCAAAAATTCTCAACAAAATACTTGCAAACTGTGTACAGACCCACATCAAGAAGATCATCCATCATGACCAAGTTGGATTCATACCAGAGATGCAGAAATGGTTCAACATACGAAAATTAATAAATATCATAAAACATATAAATGGACTGAAAGACAAACACCACACAATCATCTCAATTGATGCTGAAAAAGCCTTTGACAAAATCCAGCATCCCTTCATGCTTAAAGTCCTAAAGGGAATTGGATTGGAGTGATCATTACTCAATGTCATCAAAGCCATATACAGGAAACCCACAGCCAATATCATCCTAAATGGGGAAACGACAGAAGCATTCCCTTTAAAGATAGGAACTCAGCAAGGCTGTCACCACTCCTCTTCAATATAGTGCTTGAAATACTTGTGAGAGCAATATGGCAAGAAAAGGAAATTAAAGGAGTAGTAATTGGAAAAGAGGAAGACAAGCTAACCCTTTTTGCTGATGATATGATTGTTTACTTAAGGGATGCTAAAAACTCCACCAGAAAACTTCTAAAAATGATGAAGAGCTTCAGTAAAGTGGCAGGATACAAAATTAACCTAGGAAAATCAGTAGCCTTTCTTTACACCCATAACAAGCAACTGAAGAAGGAATACAAGGAGATCTTCTTACTCATGATAGCCTCAAAAACAATAAAACACCTAAGAACAAACCTAACCAAAGACACCAAAGATCTCTACAAAACATTTTTAAACCCCTGAAGAAGGAAATTGAAGAAGACATCAGACGATGGAAAAACCTCCCATGCTCAAGGATTGGGAAAATAAATATAGTAAAAATGTCTATTTCACCCAAACTCTTGTATGGATTTAATGCAATTCCAATTAAAATCCCCAAGAGTTTCTCCACAGGCTTGGAAAAAAAGTCCTCAATTTCATTTGGAAAAACAAAAGACCCCGAATAGCCAAAGCAACCCTGAGTGAGAAGAGCAATACAGGGGGGATCTCTATACTAGACTTCAAATAATACTACAGGACTATAGTCTAAAAACAGCTTGGTACTGGCACAAAAACAGACCTGTTGACCAACGGAACAAAACTGAAGATCCAAACATGAGCACATAAAATTTCAGCGACTTCATATTTGACAAGTGGGCCAAGAAGATACAATGGAGGAAAGACAGCATCTTCAGCAAGTGGTGTTGGCAAAAGTGGATCATCACTTGTAGAATAATAAAGTTAAACCCCTACCTCTCACCCTATACAAAAGTCAACTCCAGATGATCAAAGACCTCAACATGAAACCAAAAACTCTGAAGGCAATAGAAGAAAAAGTTGGCAGCAGCCTACAGGACATAGGTGTAGGAAAAAACTTCCTAAATCAGACAGCAGCTGTGCAAGAATTAAGGTCGACAATTGACAAATGGGTCCTCATTAAACTCAAAGGTTCTGTACATCAAAAGAAACAATCAAGGAAGTGAAGAGAAAACCCACAGAGTGGGAGGAAACCTTCACCTCAGATACATCTGACAAAGCATTGATTTTTCAGAATATATAAACTACTCAAAAAACAAAGAAGAAAGAAAACAAATGACCCACTCAAAATATGGAGCAAAGAGCTGAACAGAGACTTCACAAGTGAGTTATTAGAGATGGCTGAGAAATATCTTAAAAAGTGTTCAACACCACTAATAATTAAGGTAATCCAAATTAAAACCACTTTAAGATATCATCTCACTCTAATGAGAATCGCTAGGATCAAGAAAACAAATGATACCAAGTGCTGCAGAGGTTGTGCGGAAAGGGGAACACTCATCCACTGCTGGTGGGATTGTAAACTGGTACAGCCACTATGGAAAGCAGTGTGGAGATGACTCAGTGCTTCAGACTACTGGGCACTCTTCCAGAGGACTTGAGGTTCCCAGCACCCTCATGTCAGCTAACAACCAATAGTACATCTAGTTCCAAGGGGCTCTGACATCTTCTTCTGGCATCTGTGGACCCTGCATGCATGTTACATGAATGCAGGCAAATCACTCATACACATAAAATGAAAATAAATAAATCCAAACAAAATAAATGGATTTTTTAAAATAATAATGAATGCAGAAGACAATCTTGAATCAATAGAAGTAAACAATAAAAATATTCAAGTCTTTCAGAATGTAGCTTAAAAATAGAATTCTTCCCTTTCATCTATAATATACTAGATTCAATCCTCAGCAACCCAATAATAATAATCTATCAACTCATTAATTACTTTAAAACTAATTTTGAATAAATATATTTCCCAGGCAAAAGGAAATAATGTCCTGAATAGAGGCTCCTTTCCAGATACAAAATGGGTGAATACACTATGTGACTGAAAATTTTAAAGTGTTTATCCAGTGTAGCACCAGAGGACAGCAACATTGTGAGGGAGGAATAGGCAGATTTTAACATGCAATGAGACACATCTGAATGGAAATGTTAGACTGGATAGTACTTAATAACACTATAATATAATTATATATGATATATTATATTATATATATATATATATGACAGAATACCTGAAATCTGGTGGTGGATCTAAATTTTATTTAAATTCATTCTAAGAGCTGGAGAGACTGCCTAGTGGTTAAGAGCGCCGACCTGCTCTTGCAGAGGACCTGGGTGATCCCAGCACCCATATGGCAGCTGAGAACTGCCTTTAACCTTAGTTCCAGGGAATCTGAACCTCTGCTTACCCTCCCCACAGCTGCATTGCACAACATGGGTGCCACAAACCTACATGCAGCAGTACATGCATGCACATAAAATAAAAAATAATAAAAAATAAATAAATAAATAAATAAATAAATAAATTAGAAAATATACCTCAATTATATCAAAGCCCCAGGAACAAATGTTTTACAAATGCTGAGTACATCTGTAAACAAGACTTGCTAGCTGTAACTTTCATTTATTCTCAATACTAAATTTCTATGCATTGGGTAACTATAGGTCCTACCCGATTTTCCTGATAAGCTTTATTTAAATACACCACAATATTACACCATTTAATCTTGTCCCATTAACCTTCAAAATAGTTTGGGCTAAATAAAAACATTCAATTTTTATGTGAAGAAAACTTAGGATGTTATATAATAAATATCTTTATCCTTAAAATATGTTCTATTTTCATCATGTTAGATATGACACAAATTAGATAGTCAGGAGATTTTTATCATCTTATCACATATGGACACCCAAGATTGTGATGGAATGTTGGCCTGTTTGCTGATAGAATAGCGTGTATCATTCAGGGAGTAATGAAATAGCTATAGTGACTTTTGGCAACTGTAAATTTTTCTTTGTAACCAAATATCACTGAAATTTATCTGACAGGAGATAATAATAGAACCCTGGGCTGAAATGGTCTCTGTTTTAACATCCTGGTTCATGCAATAGAATGCACAAAGTGCTTTCTTCCTTTCATCCATAT
Organism: Rhizomys pruinosus; assembly: GCA_009823505.1. Classification (NCBI taxonomy): domain Eukaryota; kingdom Metazoa; phylum Chordata; class Mammalia; order Rodentia; family Spalacidae; genus Rhizomys; species Rhizomys pruinosus. The sequence continues at coordinate 3,216,182 of VZQC01005063.1, read as the reverse complement.
CAAATATTTATCCTGATATTAAGAGAGTGAATCGCTTTCCATGTACTAATGGGGCTGGTCAAAGTTTATTGTGACCAAATAAAGTGGATCATATAAATGGTGTAAATATGTCAGGAAACCTCAAAATCTGTACTGTTTTAAATGAAAGTATAAACATCTCACTCTTCAGAAAAGATTATTAATGTATGGCTCATGATGTTCTGTTATTTAACAATACATTAGAACCCTTTTTTTTCCTTTGTCATGAAACAGTTTACTAATCCCACTATCCACCTGGAATTCAGAGATACATTAACAGATTTTCTTGGGGAATGCCTTGGAGGAGAAAAGGCACTCAAGTTCTCTTCTCTCTCTCTCTCTCTCTCTCTCTCTCTTCTAGGAGGCAACTGAGGGCATAGCAATAGCCTATGTTGAATCTTTTTCACTACCTTGACCAAGAACTAGAAGGGAGATTTCTCCTGTCTGCACTGTTTTTGGCTAGTGTAATACCATATATATATATATATATGATGTATATTGTTCAGTAGGACTTTAAAATAATACATTTACGGGGCTGGAGAGATAGCCTAGAGGTTAAGAGCACCAACTGCTCTTGCAGAGGACCCAGGTTCAATCCCCAGCAACCACATGGCGGCTAAGAACTGTCTGTAACTCCAATTCTAGAAGAACTCCAGTTCCAGGGGAATCAGACACCCTCTTCTGACCTCCGAGGCATTGCACGACACGGGTGCAGAGACCTACTTGCAGACAGTACATTCATACACATACAAAAATAAATAAAATTAAAAAATAATACATTTACCAAAATTTTCTTGATTTTATTTTGTTTACTATTTTATTTTATGTGTAAGTGTATATTGTTTTTATGAGTATATCAGTCTGTATCCTGCAATGTCTGAGGAGTCAGAAGAGGGCATTGGATTCTACAGGAACTGGAGTTATCACAGGTGTTAGCTGTCATGTGGGTATTGGAAATCAAACCTGGGTCTTCTGCAAGAAGAGTGCTCTTAACCACTGGCCCATGTCTCTACCCCCATTTTTTTTTCATAGTATCTAAACAGGATTTATCTTTTCTCTCACACCCTCTTCCTTATTTTATTATTACCTTCCTTATTTCTTCCCAGTTAAAGAACCCCCATTTCCCTATTCCCATTAGGGACACCCACAAAATAACACAGGCTATTGCCATAGGGCTGATTTCCTTCCAGAACATGAAAGTAAGACCCTATTGTGTAGATAGACCACACTTCAGATAGAGGAATTTGAAGTATTGAGCTGAAAATGAGCTGGAATCCTTCTCCCTGAAGAGTAGGTTTCATGGTATCAGAGGATAGATACTACACAAGCTGCCAAAAGAGAATGACAATAAATGGTCCTACCCATCTATAAAGTCCTCAAACAATGATGTGCCAGCAAGCTCTCACTATTGCTGCGGTAGTGGCACCTTTATCTTGGGGGTAATCAACAGCTGTCTAATGGATTTGAAATCCACTCTCTGGAAAGGAACACTTGCATAGTACTGTAAACATAGCCAAATAAACATGGCTGATGGTGGCATAGATCCTAGAGAAAAAAAACAACTTTTGTAACATTCCCATGCCAATGTAATTTCTTACTTTAAATATGCAACCTCATATTTCCAGACAAATGAACCTTTCACCACTCATCAAAGAAGTGTCTTTTTGAAACAGAGACTATCATAGATTTCAACACTTAGTCAAATGCAGGGACTAAATATATGTGAGACACTTAACATTAAGAGACGCATTTTCAATGAAACCTCTACACATAAGATGAACACATCTTTTAACTCTCGCCAGTGAAGTTTCCTTAAACCTCAGATGGTGATTAACACAGAAACCCACAACTGGTCAATGTGCAGAGAACAAGAGACCACAGAGTGCTTATCCATGAATGGGACACCTATTTCAACCTTTGCCTCCCTAGGCCTGGGTATCATGGTAGAAGAAGAAACAAAAAGACTGCAAGAAACAGAGGAAATGCATGTCTACAAAGAAATAGAATGTTCCAGATAGTCATATGTACTCACAACAATTATGACAACAGTCCCACGTCTTATGCAAGTTCAAAACAGATAAAATTCAATCAAATTAATTGGGGAAATGGTTAAGAAATCCCAACTCAAAGTAAGGAACTTTTGGCAATTGATGCCTGCTATGGGGGGGAGATACAGTGTCTTATGGGGATGGAGCTCTTGGTGAGCTCAGTGGATCCAGACTAAAAGACCTTAGGAAACACAAATCAGACTCTACAGGAGATACACACACATACACATATATACATACATACACACACACATATATATATATATATATATATATATATATACAACAAATGGATATAATTTATTGGGTGGAAGGCTAGGCATGGGACGGAAGGGAAAAATCGAAATTCCATTAAACTCCATGGCTTGAAAATTGTAAAAATTCAGTTAGAAGAAAGTTTTATTTTTTTTCCCTACTTTTAAAAATCTTTTTGAATTGTTTGATTTTTTTGCTTTATTTTATTTATGTTTAGGGACAGGTACACACATCTCTGGATGGAGTAGTGTCAATATTTAGCCCAGATTGCCTTCAAACTTTTGGGAATTATTTTGTTACAGGTTCCAGAGTGATGAGATTAGAAAAGTGTTCACCATGCCTGCCATTTTTTTTCTATATTTTATAATTTTTTAAAAAGTCTTTGTTTGGGGCTGGAGAGATGGCCTAGTGGTTAAGGGCACTGACTGCTCTTGCAGAGGACCCGGGTTCAATCCCCAGCACCCACATGGCAGCTGAGAACCGTCTGTAACTCCAATTCCAGGAGAACTCCAGTTCCAGGGGAATCTGAGATCCTCTTCTTACCTCCGCAGCATTGCACAACACGGGTGCACAGACCTATATGCAGGCAGTACATTCATACACATACAAAAATAAATAAAATTTTTATTAAAAAAGTCTTTATTTGATATTTATGAATGTTTATTTTCCTTGCATGTACAGAAGTGCTCCATGTGTCTACAGTGTTTGCAGAGGTCAGAAAAGGACATCTGATTGTCTGAAACTGGAGTTACTGATGATTCTGAGCCTCCATTTGAACACTGGCATTGAACACATTCTTCCTCAAGAGCATGCAGGGCCCCTCCTTTTAATTATTTTCATATAAAATTTAAGCCAGTCGTGGTGGTGCACACCCTTAATTCTAGCACTCAGGAGGCAGAGGCAGATGGATCTTTGTGAGTTCAAGGTCAGCCTGGTCTACAGAGTGAGTTCCAGCTGGAGCTACAGGGAGACCCTGTCTTGAAAACCCCCCCCCCCAAAAAAAAAATCTACTGAAAAAAATAAAGTATACTGTTACAATGAACAGAAAAATTGATTCTGAGAAACTCAAACAAAATACATTTATATTTTTCAATTAGCCATTTACTTTTTGTAGGGAAATCCAGCCTGAATTGCAGGCTTGCTGTCCAGCTGGCATGCCTCAGGGCACTGTATGGCCAAGAGTCTGGCTCTGCCCCAGGGAGGAGCAGGCAGCGTGGCCTAGGTGCCTGATGCTGGGTGGAGCAAGGTGTGCAGCGGTTAGGAGTTGGGGGGCTCATGATCGGTCCTGGGAACTGATGTCATTTGGTTTATAAAAGCAAGCTGTGGCAGCAAGTAAATTTGAATTCCATAGTAACATCATCATGGAATTTCCGGCCATCGTTATTTTTAATAATTAACAGGCTAAGGTAAACCTGCATTTCATTCGGGTGGCCAGTGTGGTTGGAAAGAGGTTCCCTTTGTGGACCACCATCCTGGGTAGTTGATGCTTGAGTGAAATTCCTGTTCCGGGTCTGGGCAGGTGGGAAGTCACGGCAAAGAGTGGAACACGTGTCTCCTGGGTCCAGGCTAAGAGCCCAAGATGGAGTTACCACTTAGGTTGGGTTGCTGGAAGTAGCCAGCTAGTCTCTGCATTGAGGGGGCAGCCCCCCACAGTGTCCGCAAAGCAGCATAAAAAGAAAAGCTTCCTACAACTTTTTCCTTAAGTATTTTTTGAAACTGAATAAGCGTTCATAAAACTGAATAAGTGGGGCTGGAGATCTGGCCTAGTGGTTAAGAACGCCTACCGCTCTTGTAGAGGACCCAGGTTTGATCCCCAGCACCCACATGGCAGCTGAGAACTGTCTTTAACTCCAGTTCCAGGGGAATCCGACACCCTCTTCTGACCTCCATGGCATTGCATAACACAGGTGCACAAACCTACATGCAGACAGTACATTCATACACATACAAAAATAAATTTAAAAATTTTAAAAACTGAATAAGCATTCATAAAACTGAATAGGCATTTTCGAGTTTTTCTCAGTGAAACATCTTTCAGTTTACTTCATTTTAAATAACTTTTACTCAAGCTTCACAAATCATACTTTTAAGGTTATCTTATATTTCTGAATATTTTACATCTAAGCATATGTATAATTTTATATAATACATAGAATAAATGGCATTGTTATTTTCCTTATGCCTTTTGAGATTCTTCCCAGATGTTGAACTTAGAGATATATAAACACATTTTCTTTCATTAGCTAAAATCCTACTTCTTTGTATGAAAACTTTGTTATAATCTGCAAATAGAAAATAACTAATATTCCCTTTTTCTCCATCTTCTATTATTTTTCTTTTTTGTTGTTGTTGTTGTTGCTATTGTTGTTTTACTAATACCAATTCTAAATTTTGTCATACGTTGATCTGTTAATCAAGATTTCTGGTAGAAAAATATAATGTGTGGCAATGCATTCAGCTATTGTTTTCCATTAGTGATTTCTTTATCTGCTTTGATTGAAAATTAGTCTTATACTAAGCTAAAGTTGGGTAGCCTTTTCTCTCTGAAATATTGTTTAACTCTCTGAAATTTATTTTGGTTTGTCAGAGGTACTGCTTCCCTCTTTACCCCTTCAGCATGTCCATGCTGTCAAATATTTACTGTAGTGTAGATCACATGAACTGAAAGACTATATATGACAACTGTATCACTAATATCAAGACTTCTCCAACAGGATATCACCTATCAGATCAAAATCTTCTACACCATCATTTTATATGTTCACACCCCTCAAGTGTTCACTAATTTCCCTTTACCATCATTTCTTCCTACTGAACTTTGAATTCTTAGATTTTTTTACATCAAAACAACAGAATACCCTTTTAAAATATTTTTAGATAGCTGATAGGAAATAAATAGCCTATTTTTTAAAAAATTCAAATACAAACTTACGTTTGGTTCGTTGATTATATTTTAATACATTCATACACCAAATTGCTAAAGAAAATTGGAGGCCTAGGTTTAGATTCAGTTGTCATACTACAGTTCATGTATCTCTTTTAGAGTGCCTTTATTAATTTTAATTGTGTATACATATAAAATGCTTTTCTTAATACAGGAAGTCATTATGGATTTTAAAAGTTTTAATCTAAGAGTAGCAAATCCATTCTTTGGATGCCAATTGCTGTTAATTACTATGAATTGTTTAGAGCACTGAGTTGAGAAGGACACCAAGGCTACATCAAAGCTCAGTGGGAACAAATGTCACAAAAATGTCTGTCAAAGGAAGGAGGTGCAAGGAGTCAACTGTTTCACGTATATTCATCCCAGATTTAGAGCACAGGCATCAAGTTTTAGTTCTTATAGGATATTGCTTGCAGGCAATTAGCTGTCTTTTACAAATACTAGCAGATGGTGTTGATGAAATTGATCTTGATTTGGAACACAATACCCCTTGCTCTGTACCCTCTAGGTTGATGTGGCATTCATTCCTTTCTTGATTAAACTATCATTGTTCTGAAGCAGCAAAATAACTATCTCAAAGCAAAGGTTTCATCAAGGAGGACTCTGTGCAAATGGCAGGAAGCAATAAGCAGATCATTACAGAATTATTAGCCCCCTGCATGGTTATAAATTAAAGAATCAGTATGTTATCGAGCAGCAAAGAGCAAAAGAAAGCAAGCATGGACTAAGCTCCTGTCTTTTTCTCTGAACAGAATGAAGATGCTATGTATACAATGCAAATACACTAATCCTTTGTTCTTTAAGTTTTAATAAAAATTGGTTAATAGGAGATAAATTGCACCGTAGAAAATCAGATCATATGCTCTGTGAAGTATGAAAGCTTAGCCAGTGAATATTAGTAACACATGAGAAATACTTTTGAGGCTGGAAAGAAAAATTGTACTTTCTACATGAATTATTGTCTCACTCAAAATGTTCTTGCTCTATATAGTCTGTATTTTTAGCAATCCTCTGTGAAGCCATCTCTTAAAGCTCTGTCCCTAACTGAACTTCCATCCACACTAATGGGAGACACTAATGCCTTCTTCATCAAGGTGGCCAGCTATTCTGCTGATCCTGCCATTAAAGCAATTATCACACATTATTGTAATTGCTTGATTACATTACAGTCTGTCCCACTGGACCACAGGATCTTAAAGGCAAGTGTCATTTTTTAATCAATCTTTTGGTCCTTGGCATATGAAATATTGCTTTTCACAGGGTAGGCTTTTAATGAATACATTTGAATGAGTAAATGTATCCATTAGTTTTACAGTTCAGAAAAAGAAAGGTGAGCTTGGCAGACTGAAGTTAAGCAGGAAACACTTCCAAACACAGAGGGTGCCACTTTTTTTTTTTTTTTTTGATAAATGAGAACCCACGGAAGTTATAGTGAAAATCAAAGTAAATATGCCTTCAGGGACTTGGTCAGGAAGAGGAGAGAAGTTGGTTGCACACCCTAGTAACAAAGTCTAATCTTGAAATATAAAGCCAATTTCCAAAAACTAGAGAAATATTGGCCATATATATATATATATATATATATATATATTCTTTTAAAAGTTTTTCAAAACAGAGGATTATTGTTCTTGGGGAAACTTTACTATTTCAGTCGGTTCCTGTCCCAGTTCCTCTGCTGTTGTAGTTCCCTCCAATCTGTATTGCTTCAACATATGCATATAGATATATATATCATACCTTTATTAAACTTATATCATACCTTTACTAAACTTATATCATCTGACAAACTGTCATTTCCATGTATTTCAGGATTCATATTTTTCTTTTTAAATTTATATTACTTTAGCTAGTACATTAAACACTAATAAGATTCAGGAATATAGTTCAACTTAGCTTTCCTATCATATATAAAGTTACAACATAGGTCCCTAGAGCTATAAGCAAATATTTAACACTAATGGTATTATAATTTTGTTTTATACAGTCTATATCTTCATTATCCTGCAACTTAAACAGGGGTTTCCAAAGTTCACAAAACAATGTTGTTGTTGTTGTTTTTTAATATCCAAGTCTCTAGTCAGTAGATGGAACAATTAGTATTTAGACTAGAGTAACACTTTTTTACTCCAAACTCTATTATCTGAATTGAGATGGGCAAGGGGCTTCATGTTAGAGAATAATTTTGGATAATGTGGGCAATAATCCACTTAAAGTATTTCAAGTCCTATTTACCACTACTTTTAAAGGTTTTTATGTTTTTATTTAAGGAAGTTTAAGATGCTATTTAAAAATATTTTATTTTTTATTTTTATTTTATGTGTATGATTGTATTGCCTGCATGTGTGTAACTAACTGCACCCATGTTGTGGAATGCCCTCAGAGATCAGAAAAGGGTGTCAGATTCCCTGAAACTGGAGTTACAGATGGTTGTTAGCTGCCATGTGGGTGCTAGTAATTGAACCGTGTCCTCTGCAAGAGCTGTCATTGCTCTAACCACTGACCAATCTCTTTAGCCTTAAAGGTTTATGATGCTTTAAAATGCATTATATACCTTTTGTTTGCCTCATGAATAACTTTGTTTCCTCTTATTATTAAAACATAAATCCTTTAGAGATACAAAATAATAATGTGGAGTTTCCTAGGGTATGATATTTAGACTTCAGAAGAGTAGTGTTTAGAGCAAAGAAAAAATTTCAGTCCTGGCTTCCTTATAAATGCTATCTTGGAGCCGGGCGTGGTGGCACACGCCTTTAATCCTGGCACTTGGGAGGCAGAGGCAGGTGGATCTTTGTGAGTTCAAGGCCAGCCTGGTCCACAGAGTGAGTTCCAGGCCAGCTGGGGCTACAGGGAGACCCTGTCTAGAAAAGACCAAAAAATAAATAAATAAATAAATAAATAAATAAATAAATAAATAAATGCTATCTTGGGAGATATTTGTATATTTGTGTTCTCATGTGACAACACACCTTGTGAACACATTGCATTTGATCTTTGGTCTAAATTCCTTTCACATGCTTGTACAGAGCTCTAATTTCTTACATAATTTTCTTATAGCCTTGCCTGTTACAAATAAGAGTTTCCTCCAGATCAAAGATGGGTTTTCTTGTTACACATACGTAAGTCCTAAGGAATTATTTCCTAAGTAAACTATCACATATTATGTTTGTGAGAATCTCACAAATTTTATATCATTCTATACATTGTAATTTGGACATTGCAAATTGGAGGCAGTGCATAAATTCTGATATTTTCACAAATGGTATTGATGTACATAAAAATTTCCTTTATTGGTAACTCAGGCGTGTATTGTTTCTTTCATTGGTTTTCATGAAATTGAAACTGAGATCTTGTCTACTTGCAAACTGACTACTTACACCTTCATAGTTCTTGACATTTGCTATTTGAATAGTCTTGACTTCTTACTTTTGAATATCTGGATTTTAGTTTTGTACTATAAATTAAAAAAAAGACAATTATTTTCAGATTCTTTGCAGATTTTAGTGTTTTGATGATAACAGATAATAGGACTCATAGCCGCAGTGGCACAGCAAAGTATTAGCAATAGCTGAGAATCACTAACAACAAAGGAACAGAGTGAAAAGATACGAATATCTACCAAATATCTTACTAAATATCATGTATAGACTACTTTATTTCAGCATTGTTAAGAATATAGCAGTTTAAGTATCTCCTCTCCTTGACTATATAGAGATCAGCTCAAACTTTCTTATGATTTGCCTGAGATATCTCACAAATTGACTGAAATGATGAGTTAAGAAGCTAGACATGGCCATAAAAGTAAATATTTAGAGGGCACTTTGTTGGGCACCACATGTCCATTTGGCAAGGGAATAAATAGTACCTTACCCACTAAGATCTCCCCAGTCATGGACCTTTATGGAGTTTGCAATACCAGATATCAAAATACAATAAAAAAGTCATTATTGCTCCATAAATATCATGCTACTATTGCAAAAAATAAATCAACACATCTGGCATTCCATGCCAACTGTATAGCATCCAGGGTCTACACACACTCACAATTAGTCCCAGTCCCATGGATAAGTGAATGTTGAGTGTTCATCCCTAAAAATGACATCTATATCACACACTGTGAGAGAACATTATAGATAAAGGGAGCAGAAAGTTGTGAAAGGTGGAGGATGGGTATAAGTGGTCTGAATATGACAGTCTTAGTCATGAACTCACAGCAACTGTGGTTGCCTGCAGAGCAGATGCTCTGTTAACATTCTATTATAGACAGGGAAGGGTTCACCAGACCTCCCACATACCTGAAGAATCATAGTCACTAAATGGTTGCTGGGGAAAGAACAATCATTTTCTTTCATTGTGTATCCATTGGTAAGTTGCCCATGTTCTGGTTTGTGTAGGCAATCCTAATTAAACTTAGTGGCTCATAAACAAAGAAATGAAGGTAGAGTGGGACTGTCTGGAGAAAGTATGAGGTTCAGCAGGAAAGGAGGGAGAAAAGAGAAGGTAACAGGTATGAACAAAATATCATAGATGTATGTCTAAACTTTTCAAGTAATTGATGACATAATATAAAGGAGCAATAAGTCAGTTGTAGTTGATTTTAAGGCTGCTATGCCACACATCTATATGTTTTGTAAAAAGAATGCAATTTATATGTTAATTTGCATATTCCCAGCTTCCATTAAGTAAAGAATTAGAGAAACATATGTCAGTTGATAATAGAGATACATCTCAATAGGAAAGGAACTCAGGGTTGTAACAATGCTGATCTCTAGAACTTCAGTGTGCAAGAATCCTACATATATTTAGCTAATGTTCATAAGCCAATTTTCCAGACATGAATGTTGAACTCCTGTTCACATTAAATGTATTTGTATTTTCTTCATAAAATAAGTGCTTTTACAGCATCAGTAATTAATTATAGAGTAATATTGTCTTAAAATCTCAGGCTAAATTAACTGCTAAAATATCTAAATGATTCAGCAACTTAGTCAATATTTCTCAGTGAAAGCAAAAACAATGGCATTCATTGCTTACATCTTGGAGAATCATTAACTCATAAGATTCTTCTACTATGAATGTAAAGATATGTATAAGTATAAATTGTATAAGTGTTTATAAAAAGAAATATTTCACTATTTTGTTAAAACATTTTTGTCTTAGCAAATAATTAGAAAGTTTCTTTAATTTTCATTTTATAACTTTTATAAATAGATGATAAATATATTTAAATATATTCAGAGAGATGACAGATAGATCATATGCAGTTAATGGTTTAGATTCTTACTACGAATAAGTAGGACTCTTTTTCAAGTATACTAGCTCATCACAACTCCTACTTTTAGCATGTTTTCATTATATGAAACAAATGATCAGTATCTATATCTGAATGGATATATATATATATATATATATCTATGTCTATGTATGTTTTTACCTCTACAGATAGGAACAGGGAAATCCCAGGAGGCTGTATTAACAGAATTGGCTATGCAGGTAAGTAGAGGGTGGCCATCAAGGATATATCCAGTCACACAGCTGTAGCGAATCTTATCCCCAACATCGAACCTTGTTCCATACAATACACCTTTGGGTGGTACTCCTGGATTTCCACAGGAGCTACTCTGCAACTCTATAAAAGAGAAGAAAATGGATAATTAAATGCATTTCAATATATTTTGATAATTTAGGATTATAAAATTACATGTAAATTTTAATAACATTTTTCTTGTAAGAAAAGAAAAAAATTTTTAAAAGGAGCACCTACTATTTCAGTACAGGTAATATTAAATATGGGAAAGTATTTAAATTTTACTAAATAGATAATACATTTTGCAACAAAATTTTAGATATTTTACATTATTTAATATTCATAACAAGTTATGAAATTAGTATCATTTATATTTCATAGATAAGTAATAAGATTAGTATAATTTACAGGTCCCGAAAAGTAACATCTTGATAACAGAGTAGTCCCATGATTTTACTTAACCATAATCCATGAGATTTATCTAGAAATATTGCATGTTTGAATATCTTTTTTCTTTAATTGACTAAAATATACTGTAGTAGAATTACATGATTTCCACTTAAAATGATATGATTAGTTTTAGCCCCATTATTTGTTTAAATATATAAATAAAAAATATATAATATATTTAAATAATTATATAAATAAATTCATAACTTGTATTGTTTAAAGAGATTAATATGCAAAATACCTGGTCAATCTTTGATAAAGTGGAAAATTTCTCCTGGTGCTGTGGTATTGTATTCTTTAATGATTAATTGTACATATGTATCTAAATAATAAGGGCTTTTGAAAGCAACATTTATTCTTGAAAAAAATAAGTTTAACTTTTAAAATTACGAGGGAGATACACACACATATATGAGAAATTACAGAGCAAAAGGCTAGGAATAAATTATTTGTATCATTAAATATTTATAAATGTTGGGGCTGGAGAGATGGCCTAGCGGTTAAGAGTGCCGACCGCTCTTACAGAGGACCCGGGTTCGATCCCCAGCACCCACATGGTGGCCGAGAAACGTCTGAAACTCCAATTCCAGGAGAACTCCAGTTCCAGGGGAATCCGATACCCTCTTCTGACCTCCGCGGCATTGCACGACACGGGTGCACAAACTTGCCTGCAGACAGTACATTCATACACATACAGAAATAAATACAATTAATAAAAAAAAATAAATGTTTTACTATATCATTTTAAATTTGCATTATAAATATTGATCAATAAAATCAATATTAACACATGAAAGAAAAGGTAGTATTCCAATTAGGCTAGAATAGTTGAGTCAATAACATTTGTACAAATAACGTTTATACAAACGTTAATTGCCTCCAAATGACCATTTTACTATGGTTTTAGAAGTAGATAACATTAAGGTAGTATAACTAAGAGTATATGGAAACTGTTATTTTGACAAAACTTTAGATATTTGAAAATGCTGTATTGATGATGGCAGGGTAGAAGGGGGATAATGAGGAGGCAAACTAATATTGAACTCCATTTGACAAACTGATATGGAAACCCAATGAAGAAGCTTCCTCAAATATCTACATATATAAAAAGGTCTAGGGCTGGAGAAATTGCCTAGCAGTTGAGAGTGCTGACTGCTCTTTCAGAGGACCCGGGTTCAATCTCCAGCACCCACATGGCAGCTGAGAACCGTCTTTAACTCCAGTTCCAGAGGAATCTGACGCCCTCTTCTGACCCCTGCGGCATTGTATGACACGGGTGCACAAACCGACATGCAGACAGTACATTCATACACATAATAAAACCAATTTTTTAAAATTATAAAAAGGTCTAAATAGGGTATCCTATAATGGAGGAAAGGGAAAAATGCCCCTATTACTAGAGAAAAGAAGCTAGCAAATAAAAGTCCATTCTATGAGTGAGTTACCTTGGGAATTGTTGGCCAGTCAGGTACCACAAAATCCCAAACATTATTAGCTATTGCCGTTATAATTGATTATACTTCAGAACTTGTGGGCAAGGCCCTACGGCTAAAGACTAGGACTCCTAGATATGCTGACTAGACTCAGGTGGATCTCTTTGCACAGAAGGATATCTAGGTTTGGGAGCTTGACTGGATAGGGCTTAGCTTGGATGTTGTAATGCATGAGTTCTGATGGGGGGGGGTGGGGCATGGGAGAACCTGATATAACTGGGAACCATTGTATGTATTGTACAAATGCTCAATGAAAATTAAATTTAAAAAAAGAGATTGTGGAGTTCATAACTCTAAAAGGTACATTAAGTTCATACCCTTTTACAAAGGGCTCAGATAATTATCCCAGAAGAGAGGGTATGAAGATTGCAAGAGCCAGGTGTGGTACATGACCAGAGTGAAACTATTTTGCAGACACAATAGGGCAGTTGCACATATGAAATCATGGGGGTTGTGACAGTGTTAATGAGACCCACATAAGCTCAGTCCTGACAAAATTCCAGCATTGGTGGGGGAAGTGCAAATGAAATTCTATCCCTAGATGAGGAAATATTGTCAATTGATAAGTACTGACAGTAAGAGTCCGGTTTTTCTGAAGGTGTAACATCTCTCATAGATGGACCATACACTATAGGATGGACCCACACCCAAGAGTTCTTAGATAATATAAATTGGACTTGATAAGCTTTCAGAAACAAAGTACAAAGTACATAATGTAAGGCGGATGTGGGGGGGTAGTGTACTTAAGAGTAATAAGATAAAAATGCATTTTATGAAATTCTCAATTAATAAAAATATTTTAAGAGAAGCTGAAAAACACAGATATGATGCAGAAATGAAACATGTTCAAATTATTTCATTTGTGCCATTAACAACTTATCCAGTAAAATCATTATATGAAGCAAAATTACAAACCATAGGGTCTTTGAAAAACATCAATGTTTATATCAAACAAAAATAACAAAATATGAAATTGTGCATAGTAGGAATCTGGCTTAACAAAAATGTATTCTTTTCCATTTTTTATTTTTATTTATATTTATGTGAATAAGTGTTTTTCCTGCATATATGTAAGTGCACCATATTCTTGAAGTTTTGCTGGAGGCCAGAGAACTGATCATTATCTCTTGATTCTGGACCTAAGGTAGGATGCGAGCTGGCATGTTGATGCTGGGAACCAAACGCCCATTTTGTATGAGCAGCAAGTGTTCCTAGCCTTTCAGTCATTTCTCCACAACCAGAAAAAATGCATTATTATTATTCATAAAAATTGCATACAGACATGGGATTTAAATTACTCTATAATACTTTTGTAGGGTTGTGATATATTTTTTCACTTTTTTAAATTTTGGTTTCATTTTGCTTTCCTTTTTATTGATAGTTTTTATTACTTATTTTAATAAAATACTTTTATTGAACTTTTTTGTATTTCATACATCAGTTTTTAGATCAATTTAGACATATTCCCCTTTCCTTTCCCCCACCCCACCCCAGTTCATGCATTCTGCCATATATGCCCTGTATCTTTCTTTCTCTGTCTTTTTAATAATACTTTTATTGATGTTTTATGTATGTGAGACATCATTTTTCAGTTTAATTTAGACATAATCCCCTTTCCACCCCCCCCACTACAGATCATGCATTCTACCATACATGCCCTGCATCTTTCTCTCAGTCTTACTTGTTTGTTTGTTTGTTTGTCTTTTTGAAACAGGGTCTTCCTATAACCCCAGCTGGCCTGGAACTCACTCTGTAGACCAGGCTGGCCTTGAACTCACAAAGATCCACCTACTGCCTCCTGAGTACTAGGATTAAAGGGGTGTGCCACCATGTTGGTGCTGGGAATTGAACCCTGGGTCCTCTGCAAGAGCAGTAGGCTCTAAACCGCTGAGCCATCTCACCAGCCCCTCTCTCAGTCTTTTTAAAGTTTTTCTCTGCAAAGATTTATTGCTTTGGGCAGAATTTAACTGCATCAATCCATTCTTTGACCCAGTCCTTATGTTGTTGTTCCCTTCCATTTATATTGCTCCAAAATATGCCTATATATATATGTCACATATATACCAAAATTATGACCTCTGAAAATAAACTGTATGTTAATTCCAAAATATGTTTAGAAATCAACATTTTCCCCTTTAATTTTATATTTCTCTCTCTCTCCTCTCTCTCTCTCTCTCTCTCTCTCATATATATCAGGATCATATCTATGTGGAATATTGTGGATGTATTCCTCTATTTCTCTTTTCCTAATTGTCTTGAAACAGAGTCTTCCACTGAACCACAAACTTAGTATTTGTCTAGGCTGGCCGGCCTATGTGCTCAGGGGCACTCACCCATATCCAGACAATGCTGAGGCTTCAGGGGCATGCAACCCAACCCAGGTGCTGAAAAATAAAACTAAAGTTCTCATGGTTGCAGAGTACTCATTCTTTGACACTGAGCTATGACCAGACCTTATTACTGTTTTAAACTTGCATTAATTTGTTAAACTTTCTTATGCTGATGAAATTAAAATCACTAATTAAATTGAAACAGGAAGTTATTGTACTTGATTAAGGAATGTATTAATGACAAGGTGCTCAGTGAACTATCTTAATTGTAAAATATTTACTTCTAGTTTACTATATGTATTTTAGGTTTCAAAAGTGGAAATTAAAGGATTTGACTGACACTAAATATCACTGCTTTGTAAAAGTAGTTGGCAATTTCCTTAATAGTTTATCATAAACTCATAAGTGAAAAATATCTATAGACAAGGTGAATTATTTCAAAAATTTCACTTATTTATGTGTTGAGATTTCAAATAATGTATTTCCTAAAGTAAATCTTATCATATTCAGATCTTCTTTCCCACCTCCATCCTCACCTTACTGCCCCTCCCCCAACTCCAGACTTAAGGTTCTTTATTATTTTTCCAAGACCCTTCAAATCTCTTTTTTTGTACTGCTCAGATGATAATGGGTGTGGTTCTAGCCCTCTAGTTAATGTACCCAGTGTCACAACCTTAGCTAAAACTGTCTTTCTCTCTCCTGAAAGCTATCTGTTGTCAATAGTTCCTCTGCTAGGGTTAGGGCTTCTTGCCCACCTCTTAACCACCATGCTCTGATTTACTGGTTTGAGATTGCATAGGTCTTGTGAATCCTGTAACAATGGCTGTGATTGGATAAGTGTAAATGGCTTACTGTCTAGAACATCCGTTTACTTGCAATCATCCACTACTTCTGGCTCTTAGAGTCTTTCTGCCTCCTATTTGGAGCTTTGAGCAGGGAGGTAAGGTGAAGGCATTCCATTCAGGGCTAAGCCCCTCTATAGGCTCTGATTCTCTGCATGTTAATCCAGTAGTTGTGGATTAATCTGTTTTAATTGCCATATGGTTAAGAAGTTTCTCTGGTGATAATTGAGAGTTGCACTAATCTATGAGTATAAAAATAAATCAATAGGAGTCGATCTAATGTTATGCCTATTTAGTAGAATTGTGCTTTTCTAGATTTTAAAAGCAGATTTATTGTCTGTGATTGTTAGCAATATTTTTTAAGTGTTCAGACTAGAGAGATATCTCAGTTGTTAAAAGGGCTTGCTGCATAAGCTTGGGTAATTGAGTTTGGATTAGTTGCATTCTCATTAAAAGCCAGGCATAGGCATGTATGTCTGTAGCCCAACACTGGAGTCAGAGCAATGGCAGATACTAGAGGATCCCTGAGGCAAAAAAAAAAAAAAAAAGTGCTGAGTGCCAGATTCAGAGAGAGACACTGTCTCAATGGAATGAAATTAAGAATTGTAGATAAGGATGCCTAATGTGAATCTCTGACCTCTGCATATGTGCCACACACACACACACACACACACACACACACACACCTTAACCTGAACACAAAATGTTTCACATGAATGGTAGAATGTCTTGAAATACTTAATTTTTGAGAAAAATTAAATGATTAACATGAATGATGCTTGTGCACTAGATTCTATGGTTAATACGTTTTGATAAAAGGAATAATAATTTAATCCTTTGAATATAATAATAATGAAGGAGTACTTTTAATGAAACTACCATTTTTGACCTTATAATCAAAACACTTCTTTTCCCTTCCATCCTCTAAAAATAATTAAGGTCAAGACTTCAATTATCATAAAATTATGTATCTGGGAGAAAAGGAGTTTTGAAATGATTTTACAGAAAACAGGTAGGCAAATGAAAGAAAGATAAGATCTCAATAGTTTCATATATTTGCTTTATAGAATTAACTTACATATAAGCTAAAAAATAAATATTACCTGGACAAAGAATAAAGGAGAAACGGGAACTGTATCACCTAATTTAGTTAAGCAATACCAACAAAGCATGGAATCATCTTAGATTACCAAATCTCCATTCTTGTTATGATATAACTTCTACACACAGAGACAGATATGAATTTTAGCTTTTCCAAATAAAACTCAAAGAAGACAGTTCTGTAACATGCCTGGTCCTTGTCTGCAAGAAATCTCTGATGTCTCTTAAGCTTGTTTATCACCTTTATAAATAAAAGCATCTACCGATGGATTATCTCAGGAAATATAATGAAGGTGTTTCACAGTCAGTTTTCCTAAATTCTGATTCTACAGGTATTGCTTGTGGATTCTATACTTTTGTTCATTTCTCAATCTTTTGAGTTTTCCCTCTAATCTGTTTATGTCCATCTTAAGATGCAGAGATAAGAAAGTTTTGTCATCAACTCAAGAATTTTATAATTTACTATTCTTATTGATCATTACTTCCTATTTTTATGTTCCTGCATGTGTGTATGCATGAATGCATGTGTGTTGGCACAAATATACAGGTTCATGCACATGTTCAAATCCATGAATGCTGCAGCCTGAAGTTGACAGCTGATGTCTTTTTCTCTGATTCTCTGATTTACTTTTTGAGGCAGGGCCTCTCTGTGAAGCCAGAAATTATTGATTCTAGCTAATCTAGATTGCCAGCATGCTCCAAGTATTCTCAGTCTCTGTTTCCTGAGTGTTGGAATTCTGGATGGGTGTCATGCCTGTGTAGCTATTAAGTGTATTCTGGGGATTCAATTTCTAGTCTTCACACTTGTGGTGCAAGGACTTTATATAGTGAATCATCTCCCTGGCTGCTACTTCCTAATCTTTATTTATAAAAAAAATAATGTCATATCAGGCTTTTAAATTAACTGTTAATTAATGAATGGATTTTAGAAATAGCTAGGTTACACTAGGTTGAATATATACCTATGTGCCAACAATACTTTAATATCAGGGAAATTTCATATATTTAGTTGAGTAAAGAAAAATATAAAACAATCAGTGCATATTTCAAGTGTTTACAAAAAATGTGATTTTTTTTTGTCTTTTCAAGACAGGATCTCTCTGTAGCCCCAGCTGTCCTGGAACTCACTCTGTAGACCAGGCTGGCCTCTATAGATCCGCCTGCCTCTGCCTCCCAAGTGCTAGGATTAAAGGCATGCGCCAACATGCCCGGCTCAAAAAATGTGATTATTTTAATTTTACGAAATCATTGTTAAAGAGGGGTTTAAGTGATACAATGAATTTTTTCAAGAAGATCAATGAATATATATGAAAGATTGCTTTATCATATTTCTCATTTCAGTTTGCTTGTAATTAAAATCATAGATGAAAAGTTTAATATACTATATTGACTATTATCACCAGCGAATGATAGAAATATGCTGACTGAAAGGGTCTTTATCAAGTCACAAAACTTCCACCATATATAATTTTTATAGTATCTAGATGAAAAGACTGAGACTTAAGTATTTTAAGTAACATATGCATATACAGACAAATATATGTATATTAATTTGTAATAACAGGAAGAATTTCTATAGGTAAGTATAAATATTTGATGATAGAACTCTATAAATTCTCATATAAATTAAGCTTAAATAAATGAAATCCACCCCAAATATTTGTGAGTAAATATTTTATATGTGTATAGTATATGAATTTATTAATTTCATGTCAATTCAGTCTAATGTGGAAATGTGTTAAATACTGTTGCCCAGACACAATTTTTAATATGAGGTACTTAAAATGTTATGCCCATATTATTTGATACGATAACATAAATAATATCAATTTTATAAAGCTACTGTTAGGATTATATTAAACCACTATATGTAAGTCATTTATATGAGTAAACAAACACTCAACAGGTAGCAGATATTAACTTGATAAATTACAATGTTATTATTATAATCAATTTTGTGTTTTAGACATCTAAATTTGGTATGATTACAATCTCTTACAGGCAGTCTCATTTGCATAAACTTTTTATTAAAAGTTAATTAAATGTTTTAAATCATTTTTATGGTTTTGTTTGTTTGTTTTATTTTGAGACAGGGTGTTCTTATAGTCCCAGCTAGCCTAGAACTTCTT
Organism: Rhizomys pruinosus; assembly: GCA_009823505.1. Taxonomy (NCBI): domain Eukaryota; kingdom Metazoa; phylum Chordata; class Mammalia; order Rodentia; family Spalacidae; genus Rhizomys; species Rhizomys pruinosus. The sequence continues at coordinate 3,197,048 of VZQC01005063.1, read as the reverse complement.
ACATAGGTCATGCTGGCCTTGATCTCATGGATATCTGCCTACCCTTATCTCCCTTGTTGTGGGATTAAAGGTGAGGGCTGCCATGAGAGGCCATTCTGGACGTTTTAAAAGAAATCAACTAATATTAACTTAATGAAGCACAAAATTAATTTATACCTCTTCAATCCATTACTGAATTATATGTCCAATAACAAGTTTGGGCAGGTGCTATATATATAATTAATTATATTCACAAAACTGTCATACAGAAGTCATTGATTCACCCTTGATTCGTGTCACAGATCAAGGGCCAACACAGACATGTTAATTAACAAACATCTTTGATATATTGGAATTAGTATTGGAGAACTTTAATATACCTCTATCAAGAAAGTAAAAAAAAAAAGGAATGGTGAGTTGTAATAAAAAAGTCATGGGGACTGGAGAAATAGCCTAGCGGTTAAGAGCACTGACGCTCTTGCAGACGACCCGGGTTCGATCCCCAGCACCCACATGGCGGCTAAGAACCGTCTGTAACTCCAATTCCAGGAGAACTCCAGTTCCAGGGGAAACCGAGACCCTCTTCTGACCTCCGCGGCATTGCACGACACGGGTGCACAGACCTGCATGCAGACAGTACATTCATACACATACAAAGATAAATAATAAAAAAAATTAAAAAAAAAAAAAGTCATGAAAGCAACTTGGGCTCTTTTAAAAATCTCCCAAGTTTGAGGGTATAGAGATCACATAAATAATTGTAAAATTCAAGGTTTTTAGCAAATTATTAAGAACTGAAGTTGATCTTGAAAACTGGTATGAGAAAATGAAAGAAAGGAAGGAGGCCATGAGAACAGAATCGCGCAATTACTCTGTCAAAGAGATGAAGAATTATCCTGCTGAGATCAATTAGCTGCACTTTAAAACACTGTTAAATTGTATCGACTAAGGGAAGGAAAAATCAAGTTGCTCGTACTCCTTACACAGAATTAATCTCAGGGTTTTATTTCCCAGATGATTAAAAATAATTTAAGAGAACATAACATCAAACTGAAGTAAAATGTTTTGCACCTTTTGCTTTCAGTCTGAGACTTCAAAGCACTTAGCAAATGAATAATTTTCTGACTTTTTAGTGTTACAAAATGTTCTCTGCTGTAGTGCTAACCCATTCCTTTCACATAGGACATAAATGACATCATTTACAATGCTCATAGAGACTTTGTTAGGGCAAACATTTTGTGAATATTTCAAAACACTTACTGCACCTACACTATCCCTCCTGGAATTTAAGTTCATTGCATGTAACTGAATGAAGTGATTTTTATGCCTTTGCTTCCTCACTATTACACAATGTGGAAATCGTGGGAACAAGGGCTCTGACTCATTTTTGTGAATCAAGAATTTAGAACTTTGTGCTGTGGTGAGAAAGAGGAATAAGTTAGTCAAGTAATCTCAATCATTATGAAAATACATAGATAATTACCACACAGAATTTTTAAAGAACAAACTCTTAAAAGAAAATACTGAACAGAACTCGTTGTATAAAACAGAGCTGTAGACATATGTTGAATTAAATTTGTGTTACAATAACCAGTGGATAATATTTGCAAGGTGCGATTTCTTTATAAACCAGATTTTATAGTTTTGCCATTCAACTGCACTTCCCTATCAAAATGAATTCACTTTTTTGTTCATGAACATAAGTTTTAAGATTTTGTCATTCAATTATCTTTAATAGGGTGTAGAAGATGGATCAAATATGAGGTAACCTTTATCATTTCAGAATTTATTAGGAAGCTTCAACAATTCACATTTCTTAATAAAGAAGAAAATATATATCATTTACTCCTGGTATTTTAAGCTAATAAAATCAAATAGTTGATAAATAAAAGGAACAAAGACTGTCTTAGCTGTTCTGCAAAAGAGAAAAATAGATTGTTGAATTTCTTATGGGAGAGACAAGTGAACACTAACTGAAATGTTCCACATATTAGCAAAGTCTATTGACAAATATATCGCTAATGGAAGAGATACGAAGTAGCAAGAGTTAGTGTAAAGACAAATACATTAAAGTGTGTGTAGTCTAGGTAACATCATCATTCTGTTCTAATACTGTGATAGAAGAAGGAACTACAAACCCTGGTGTGGAGGTTGGTGTGTGTCTGTCTTTAATCCTATCACTTGAGAGGCAGAGGCAGGTGGATCTCTGTGAGATCCATGCCAGACTGGTCTACATAATGAGTTCCAGACCATCTTTGGCTACAAGGCGACCCTGTCAGAAAAACAGCATAACAAATACTCTATCCATTACTGGTGTCAGCTACACTATTTTGACCCATGAATAAGAGAAAATGTTCTTCCACTTTCCAATACCTGTGTCACTTTGCCAAATAGATTGTGCTATGTAAAATGAATCTATTAAAAGTCTATACACTTTTCATCATATAAGACCAAGTTCAGATATCTGAGGAATATGAAATATAAAACTGTGATATTTTAGAAATTAGCCACATCCAGAGTCTGTACCAGTATATTATTTTTTTAATTTTATTTATTTTTGTATGTGTATGAGTGTACTGTCTGCATGTAGGTTTGTGCACCTGTGTGGTGCAATGCCGCGGAGGTCAGAAGAGGGTGTCGGATTCCCCTGGAACTGGAGTTCTCCTGGAATTGGAGTTACGGACGGTTCTTAGCCGCCATGTGGGTGCTGGGGATCAAACCCGGGTCCTCTGAAAGAGCAGTCAGTGCTCTTAACTGCTAGGCTATCTCTCCAGCCCCTGTACCAGTATATTATAGAAGCAAAATAAATGATGTTAGAAAATGCAGCATCTCTCATGGTGTAACATTTGATCCCCTGATTAAGATTAGCAGAAATATGAATAAACTCTCCTTTCCTTATGACAGAATTGGAACAAGTATCTGTATTAAAACTTTGGGATCTAAGTAATTTAATTCTTTAAAAAGATGTTAAGCTGATCAGAAATAATTTACTGGATTATATAATCATTCAATATGATGAGTGAGAGATGCCTCTATATTTTAGCAATTACCCCATCACAAAATAATTACTGAACTTTGAAGCATAAATGTCAAAGGGGTCTAATGAATATGACACCAGTTCTATCTTGGAACTCATAACTAAGCTGGAAGGATAAGGCATGCATAATATGACCTTCTAAAAATGAAAGCTGCTTCCTACGTCTGAAAATTTAAAACCAATTCCATTCATTTTACAGATTTATTTGTATTATTTTTATTTATCTGCATTTCTCTGAGTCTAAGTGAATGAATGGCACACGTGCTCAGTGCCAAAGGAGATCAGAAGAGGATATCAAATCCCTTGGAGCTGGAGTTACAAGCAGCTGTGAGCCACCCTATTTGTATGCTGGGAACTGAACTCAGGTGCTCTTGAAAAGCCACAAGCCCTCTTTATCACTATGACATCTCTACAGCCCCCTCGACTTTTTAAAAATATTGTATTTATTACTTTTGTTTTATGTGTATGAGTTCATTGACTGCATATATGTAAGAACATCTGTGTCATGCATTGCCCAAGGTGGTAAAAAGAGGGCAGTGGATACCCTGGAATTGAATGAAGTAAAGGATGTTTGTTAAATGACCCACTCAATAGATGGAGCAAAGAGCTGAACAGAGACTTCACAAGTGAGGAATTAGAGATGGCTGAGAAACACCTTAAGAAGTATTCAACATCACTACTCATTAAGGAAATGCAAATCAAAATCACTTTAAGATAGCATCTTACTCCAATAAGACTGGCTAGGATCACGAAAACGAATGATACCAAGTACTGGAGAGGTTGTGGGGAAAGGGAAACGCTAGTCCACTGCTGGTGGGAATGTAAACTCGTACAGCCACATGGAAAGCAGTGTGGAGAACCCTTGGAAGACTTGGAATGAACTTGCCACCTGACCCAGCCATACCACTCCTGGGCATGTACCCACAAGACTCATCCCACCGCAGAGATACATGCACAGCCATGTTTATTTCAGCTCTCTTCATAATAGCAAGGAGCTGGAATCAACCCAAATGCCCCTCAACTGATGATTGGATAGAGAAAATGTGGTACATCTACGCAATGGAGTTCTATGCAGCAGTAAAGAAAGATGACATCATGAGCTTTGTAGGAAAATGGCTGGAGCTAGACGACATCATGCTGAGTAAAGTTACACAGTCCCAGAAAAACAAACGACGAATGGTACCCCTCATCTGTGGATGCTAGTGCCAATTACCTAGTTATAAGTATTTCTTGTGCAGGGCCCCTTGAGCTTTTGTCCAAGCAGTTGAGAGTGATGCATATTCGAAACAAAAACAACTACTACAACAACAACAACAGAAAGGACTGCATTAAAGAACTGACTGAAACAGTGAACTTCTGCTCAAAATAGTCAACTTCCACATGGAGAATATCGAGAAAGACTGAAAAAGAGATGAAAAGCATGTTTGGCAGAATACATGAGCTCTGGTGGGGTGGGGGGATAGGGTGGGGGACATGGGTCTAGATTTGATTATCTTGTACAAAATATATATTTAAAAAGAAAATTTAAAACAATAATAAAAAAGGATGTTTGTTAGCTGCCATGTGGGTGCTAGAAATCAAACCTGGGTCCTCTGCAAGAGATGTCATTTCTCTTAATTTTTGAGCCATCTCTCCAGAGTCTACTTATATATTTTTTAAAAGTTTTAATTATGTGTATGTGTGTGTGTGTGTGTGTGTGTGTGTGTGTGTGTGTGTGTGTGTGTAATATGTGTGTGCTTGCCAAGATAAGAAGACAGATTGTGGGAGTTGGTTTTCTCCTTTTACTATGTAAGACCTGGGTTCTAAACTCTGTTTTTTCAGGGCTGGCAATGACCCATCTTGACAGCCCTGATTCACTTTTTATAAATAATTATATATAATGGGGACCACTATATGAAATAAGCAAGATTTCATTTGGAGCTGTGTGGAAAGTTAAAGAAATCATAGAAGTAAGATCACAGAGAGGAACAAGGGAGAGAAGTAGAAGGGTAAGACAAAGCAGGTGGACATGAAAGAGAGGCCATGCATATAAGGATACAAAATGAGTATCAGAAAGGAATTCCATGGCCATGTTTTGAGAGACTTGAAGTCATCTTTTTTTTTTTTGGTCTTTTCTTGACAGGGTCTCCCAGTAGCCCCGGCTGTCCTGGGACTCACTCTGTAGACCAGGCTGGCCTTGAAGTCACAAAGATTCACCTGACTCTGCCTCCCAAGTGCTAGGAATAAAGGCATGCACCACCACGGCCGGTCTGAAGTCATCTTTTTAAAAGGTTGGTTGCTTAACCTCTGATGGCGCACTTCTATTGTGACTGCTGTTTCAAGGACTGAAAAGGAAATGATATAAATAAGATAGTATTCATTTCTTTCTATGAGACCCTGATTAGCCTAGAAAAAAATGTTTTAAGATCATCATTAGCCTTCATTATTCCTTCTGGCTGCATTGTCAGCCATGGGGGTATTTCTTTTATCTTTAAGATAAATATGATAAACAAATGCTGAATTCCAAGATACTGTGACTGAATGAGGTGATGATGGAAAAAAAATGTCCTTAACCTTTCTAGATTCCTTTCTGTTGCAGTGATAAAGATCCTAACTAAAAGCAGCTTAGGAAAAGGAAGAGTTTATTTCTGCTTACACTCCAGGGTCATGGTCTCTCACTGAGAGAAGTCAGGGAAGAAACTTGAAGCAGAAACCATGAAAGAATACTAGTTGCTGACTCAGTCTCCTGCTCACTCACAAGCCCATATTTAGCTAGCATTCTTATCCAGTCCAGGACCACCTACCTAGGGATAGTACAGCCCACAATAGGCTGGGCCCAGCCAGAGCAATTAATAAATACAATCCCCATACAGATAAGTACACAAGCAAGTCTGATCTCAGGAATTCCTCATTTGAGGCTTTCCTTTTGGATGAATCTAGGCTTAACAATCAAGGCTAATTGGAACCATTCTCAGTATTTATAACAATTCTTAAATTTTCTAGAAAATGCACAAGAGTTGCTGGTTGGTTTGTTTTATTGGTGTGGTTTTTGGTTTTGTTGTTGTTGTTGATGTTTGGTTTGGTTTGTTCTTTGAGACAGGGTCTCTCTGTAGTCCCAGCCTGGCACTCACTATGTGGACCAAGCTGGGCTTCCTTTCATTGAGATCCAACTTGCTTCAGTCTCCCAAGTGCTGTGATTAAAGGCGTGAGCCACCATGACACACTGTTGTTTTAGTTTTTATTTTTCCAGGATAAACTATAGTTCATTGATGAAAAAGACCTCTTTGAGCAGGAAATGTGTCTTTACAATAAATAAACCAGTGTGGAAGCCTAGAAAGGGAGAAAATGGTCTTAAACAAGAGTAACTTCTGTGTGAAAGAAGTTGTGAGGGGCACCTGCTGGAGCAGACAGGTTTTTTTTTTTTTTTTTTTTTTTTTTTTTTTTTTTTTTTTTTTTTTTTTTTGTTCTTTGAATCTTCTTTTGAATAGTTACTCTTCTGTCTATATTCTCTGTGATAAAACTTGAAGAGGCTGTGGGGTAGTTGACTGGCTCTGTGAGTATAGAATATATCTGTTAGTGCAAGGATGGTGTTTGAACATTGATTTAGGGCTTGACCATGCATAGGTAATTGCAGATCAACCATAATTTGTCCCAAATTTTGTCCAATAACATTATAAATCAGTTTATGTGTTCCCTGCTCACTTGCCAGGAAACACTTCCTCCAACCTTCAGCTTTTGCTTACTATGTCAGCCATCTGATTTTAAATCAGACTCCCTTCAGCTTATCTGAATCAACAAATTTAAATTCTTTATCTGAATTTTTTAACCTCAATGCTATTTTTTCCAATGTTTCCAAGAAACTTTATTCCTTGATGTAGATGAGCAGTTGGCCTTTCAAATATAATTGACAAAAGGCTGGAAGATAGCTCAGTAGTTAACAGCACTGGATGTTCTTGCAGAGAACCCAGGTTTGTTTTCCAGGATCTACTTGGCAGCTAAGAACTGCCCATAGCTCCAGTTCCAGGGAATTAGATGCCACCTCTTCTGAGAATGTTGAGTTATTACCTTCAGTCTGTCCTGAAATCCAGCAAGCTTACATTAAGGCTCCTCAATCAATGTCAGGTTAGATTGTGTAGAGGTATCCAGGAACAGAGGATATTTGCTACATTTCTTTTACTCATTTTTTGAGCTAACAACTCAGAGTTCAGTCTTTCATCTTGCTATGAGCAATTGCTTAAGCAATCACTTTTCATAAATACATAGAAGTCCAAACTTCTTATGTCTGACTTATAATGAATTCTTTTTTTACTGCTTCTGATCATTAAACAATGACATTAGTTTAGATTTTTAACATATTTCAAATACTATACCATTGACAGAAATTGAAGAAATAAATTTTACAATCATAAATGAACTTTATAGAGTTTCTAGAAACAGATTCTGGAATAAACCTCTTAACTAAGAAAGAAGTAAGAAGATTGCTGTCATAGGCCAATATTATAAATTAAATTCCTCAGGTCTCTGCCCTGTTATACCAATTTCTCAAAGGTAGAAACAGACTATGGTAACCCACTTTCTGATGTACAACTCATGGATCATGGAATCATACTAAAAGATGAAAATACTGTTACTATATTTTTACCCAAAGAATGATGGAAAATAAAATGATTATAGTAAAATTCCAACTCCAATAAGGAAACTAGCATTCAGAATTTGAAAAGAATTTGTAGGTACCTAAATTTAGTGTTTTATTCTAAAAAAAAATGCACTGAATTGTTGGAACCTAATTCTCATTAACCACACACAAAAACAAAAAGTCCATTTTTGGTATGGTTTGGCTTGTAAAATTTGCAAGTCATGAAATGGAAATCAGTGGAATTTACTCCATCACTGTGCCTAATATTTTTGTTTTACTCCTTTATCTTATTTCTGTACATATGGAAATACTGTTAAATATCCCTCACAATCTCCCATCCTCTGCCTACATCAGGGAGCCTGATCTACACATAATGTTCATGTAAGCACATTTTTTTCTACCTCTGATAAAAAGTTATTTCCTTGTGTTCATACATGATTTCAGTCAAATATCCACTGCCTCATAACATGTTAAATCTATTCTTGCTTCATAGGTTTACTGATACTGATATTGTGTGACAGCAGTCTTGGATTCAGGCTGTGTTGTGCATGTGCAGGCTGGACTCTATGACCTGATTGTTCACCTGTACTTCCCTTTTTTGGATCTTCCCCATGAGCTGGGGCTACATGATGATGTAGAGGTCTGGCATTGATGAGTGCCATTGATGAGTGAGGTGATGTCATGCAATGATGTCAAGCCTATATAAGCTGCTTGTTTATAGAATAATTTGGGTCTGAAGCTCTGACGTGTGTCCAGGAGATACACTGAAGCAGACTCTTGCATGTACCCTCTTCAGTCGGTTCCCACACAGGATTAACAGCCTTCCCACAAATACGAAGTATTTTATATATTCACTACTTTTTTCTCTCAAAATCTAAAAAAGAAACTCACTCCAATCTGTCCATAAAGCACTCACAAATTATTCTGTACAAAGAATTATTTTAGGTCAAGAATTAGAAACAAATTTTTTAATTCAAATAATTAAATTCTTAAATATATTGAAATCATTGTGTGTGTGTATTTGTGTATCTGTGCAAGTATGCATGTATGTAATTGGATGTGGAGGTGAGAGGATACCTCAGATGTCATTCTGTACATTCTTCTATCCATCTTTTTCTTTTGATACAGAGTCTTCCACTGGCCTGTATTTTACCATGTAAGATAGCTGGCAAGAAAACTGCAGGAATCCACCTCTGACCTTTTTGTTTTATATTTTTTTCTTTACATGGGCTCTGGGAATCAAACCCAGGTGCCTGTGCTTCTGCTTGCCTGGTAAACACTTTACAAACTACCCTACTTCTCCAGGCCCTTATATAGCTTTGGAAAATAAAACCCTTTGATGCTTGAATCCATGTGGAAGCAAATCACAAGACAATAATCCCCTTGGATGCAGTACTAGTAGTCTGTGGAATGCAGAACATAGAGTTTTCCAGATGATAAGGTGTACAATGAATCTCGGTGCTGTTCTCTTCCAGAACACTGTTCAACCTCACTTTACCACAGGCACACTTCTGTAAACATCAAAGAAACACTGCAAATAAGAGCCTCATTCCAGTAGGTGTATCTTCTTTCAGTTGATTATTTTATATTGGGGAGTGAAATAAAATGGGAAAGTCAACTAACTAAATCAAATGTGCCTTCCTTTAAATCCCATCTCAGCCATTTATTGTTATGTGACCAATGAGGCTTTTAATAATTTAGTGTCTTTTTATTTATCTGCCTCATTACTAAGATTTATCTGTGTTTTTTTTTTACAAAAATTACTAGAAATGCAAACTGATTTTAACTTTATTGTGGATTTCTTGATAACATCATATTCTAATGCTCATTTAATGTTGGCTTGCTTCATACTGAAGAGACCTCCATTTGCACATAGCTATTTTCCTAACAAAATGTGTATTTATGAGGCCAGAGTTTATTGAACATGCCTGATTTCATTCTGTTCAAACCCTATCACACTGAGCAATGGTGAAGCTTTCCTCTTTCCTGGATGTCTTTGCATTGTTATTCATTTCATTTATCCTCACTGAGATCTTAACATTTAGGATATATTTTACCTTTTTAAACATTGACACCTACTAATCATGCTAACTAGTTTTGTTGCTGGTTATGGCCCATGGTACATAACAATAAGAAATGCTGTGACAAAGCTTTAAAAACCTAATTGAAACCAATTATGACAATTATCTTGGCATTCAGTTGCTTGAGCTAGACTCTTCCCTCATTTTTATACTGTCACACTCCATACTCATTTCACTTATGTAACCTATCCAATTGCATTTCAAGCTTTATTCAGTGAGCAATCATACTTTTGATTAAAATTAATAGGAGCTATGCATGGATTGAGGACTGGAGTCATTTGGATAGTAATATGAATATAAGAAAGAATTAAGTATCATTGGACCTTCTTATTTTAATTAAGTACCCAAACACTCTTAATCAAGCATATAATTAAATTTAAGAGGAAGTGCATTGTGTGCTAATTGCCATTGATTATTAATAATATGCTTATTTATGCATGCAAACTCTACAATGCATATATATCAAAACTGTTCCTGAATAACAATAACTGAGTTATGCATAATGAAATTATTAATGTAATGGAATATTCTACAAAGTGTCAAGCAAGAAAGTACCTTATATCCTAGAAATTTTCTTTCCTAAATTCTCTTTTTAAAAATGAAACACATCATATGAAAGAGAACATCAATAATTATATTTGCCTTCATTTTTCAATCATATTATGGTTTTGATAATAAGATACATTTGAGAATAATGTATTAAAATAACAAATTTGTGTAACAAAGCATAATTTAATTATTTTAGCATTTAAATAAGACATGTTCTTCCATTTTTGCCATACTAAGCATTAACAAATGATTACAATGATTTCATATAAATTTATGCTTTTTCTAAATTAATTCATTAAAGTTATTTCATATCATTTGTTAATTATGGATCTATTGCTTGTCAAGACACTGGGACAAAATAGTGAATAATATATATGTCTTTTCTCATGGACCTTTTGATCTAAATGTGAGCAAAAGTGGAGAGGAGGTCCTTGATAATAAAGACTGCATATAAAATACATAGTGTATTAAAGTTAAATGCTAACCATGTTAAATATGAAGAAAGGGAATGGAAACAGTGAGTACATACAACATAAAATAGGGTCTACTTTGACAAAGACCTTGAATCCTAGACTGCCGGGGATTTTCATGGAATAACAACAGTCTGTGTTAGGTGAATTAGGTTAAATGAAGGGAACTAAGAATAAATGAGAGCAACAAAACAAAGTAGGGCTATCTAGTTTAAGTGAATGCTGTTGTAAGTATAATTTCAGCGAAATCATTCTATAGATAGATATACAGATAGATATAGTTATAGATAATATGGATATGGTTATAGATGTATTTCTGTGAATCTGTCTCTCTCTTTCTCCCTATTTCTCCCCATTTCTTTTTTTAAATTTTTATTTATTTCTGTATGTGTATGAATGTACTGCCTGCATGTAGGTTTGTGCACCCGTGTCATGCAATGCCATGGAGGTCAGAAGAGGGTGTCGGATTCCCCTGGAACTGGAGTTCTCCTGGAATTGGAGCCTCAGACTGTTCTCGGCCACCATGTGGGTGCTGGGGATCGAACCTGGGTCCTCCGTAAGAGTGGTCGGTGCTCTTAACCGCTAGGCTATCTCTTCAGCCCCCTATTTCTCCCCATTTCTAATGCATTACAAACCTGTACGATGGAGCAGCAGGTAAAAGCTCTTGCCAGGGAAACCTAGTGGCTTAAATTTGACCCTAGGATTCCATGGTGGAATGAGAGAACCAATGGAAAATGTTTTTCTGTGACCTCCACATGTGGACCACGCCACATGTGCCTGTACCCATTACACACACACACACACACACACACACACACGCACGCATGCACACACATGCATATACACTAATAAATTTAGCAGACTTTTTCCTTGCTATCTTAAAAATTTGATGTCTACTATCAATTATTGCTCCCAGGAACTTGTTTTACTTCCTAGTACTATCCTTTTCCACATCCTATAACATGCTTTTTATTTGCTGTAGAGTAACTCAACTACCTACTTGGGGATAGATGTTTAGGAAGAAATACTTCATACATGTAAATGATTTCAAGAGTCATGATATTCTAAAACTACATAATAAATTTGAAAATATTATATTAGAAAATATTAGATTTCTGTCAGGAAAGCATAACTATATGCATTTATGGGATGCATGCGATATATTTATAAAATGTGCATGATTAATTCAAGCTAATCAGCAGATTCATCAGCTTGTTTGCCTATCACTTTTTTTTTTTTTTTTCTTTTAGTCCTTTTTTGAGACAGGGTTTCCCAGTAGCCCCAGCTGGCCTTGAACTTTTCTCTGTAAACCCGACTTTCCTCATTCTCACCGTAATTCTCCCGCCTCTGCCTCCACAGTGCTGGGATTAAATACATGGTTCACCACATCTGATCACATTTTTATGGTATGATATTTGCCCATTGTTACTTTGAAACACTTACTGCATTAATATAGATTGCTATTGCATACTGGAAAATGCATTCTCGTACCTGTTCCTGTTGCCTATCTCATGCTTCAGAGTCTTTGATCAAACAGAATGTTCCCTCTCTGGTTACTGCTGTTCTACTCTCTGAATGAGATCAAATTTAATGAACAGATAAGTGAGACCATGCATATTGCCTTTCTGTGATGGTTTATTTTCTTAGCACAATGGTCTCCAGAAGCATCCATGTTCTTACAAATGAAAGCATGCTGTTGCTTTTATTTCCAAATAATATTTCATTGTATATATTTGCTTCATGTTCTTCATCCACTTATTTGCAGATACATACTAGGTTATTTTCACATTTTAGTATTTGTAAATAATTAACCAGTTAACACAAGTTCTTAGCTAACTTATTCTTTGGGTTTATACCCAGAAGTAAGTTTACTAGGTAATGTAACATATTTTTAATTTTTTAAAAATAATCACCACAAGGTTTTTCATATCTCTGTGCTAATCTAGACTCCTACTTTATACATTTATAAAAATTTCCATTACACTGTATACACAGAATAACATAGAGGCTAGAATCCTTGAATACATTGAAATTCTGTTACTTTAATTTTTTATTATTTTTTCTATATTTTCTACACTTTATAGTTCCTACAAGCTACCGTTTGAATATTTAAAATTGAATTCATTGTCAACAATTGTTCTAGGTATGTGTTAAGTAATTTTATATTGAAGTTCATGTCCTCTTACCTTAGAATAATGTTCTTGATTTTTTTTTCTTGATTTTATTAGAGGATTTTGCTCATTGATTTAGTCATCTCTTCTTAAAATATTTGCTATTTGGGCTGGGCATGGTGGTGCACGCCTATAATCCTAGCACTTGGGAGGCAGAGGCAGGTGGATCTTTGTGATTTCAAGGCCACCCTGGTCTACAGAGCGAGCTCCAGGCCAGCTGGGACTAAAAGGGAGACCCTGTCTCAAAAATACCAAAAAAATTTTGCTATTTTCAGAAGCCTCATAGTCCTCCCTCATGCAGCTCTTGGCATCTGAATATCCAGCTCACTGGTACATCAGGGGTTGGAAAAACTGCACTAGGTAAAGAGCTTGCGTCAAGATCAGGACTGAAATTATTAGTGTTGGTGATTTAGCTCATGATGTCTGATCACCAGATATCAAGGAGTCTGGTAAGATGGCTTCTCCCAAGAGCATGCCGAAAGATGCACAGATGATGGCACAAATCCTGAAAAATATGGGGATTACAGAATATGAGCCAAAAGTTATAAATCAGATGTTGGAGTTTGCCTTGAATTGTGACTATAATTCTATGTGATGCTAAAATTTAGTCAAGCCATGCTAAGAAAGCTACTGTTGATGAAGATGATATGCAATTGGAGATCCAGTGTCCTGCTGACCAGTCTTTCATTTCTCCTTCCCCAGGAGATTTTTTACTAGATATTGCAAGGCAAAGAAATCAAACCCTTTTGCCATTGATCAAACCTTATTCAGGTCTTTGATTGTCACCTGATAGATACTGCTTAACAGCTCCAAAGTATAGGTTCAAGTCTCCAAAAGGAAGTATATACCTCTGCAAGCAGAATAACAGTTCCAGGGTTAAGTGTTGGCTCAGTGACTAGCAGACCAAGTATTCCCACACTAGGTACACCAACTCCACAAGCCATGTCTGTTTCTACTAAAGTAGGGACTCTGATGTCCCTCACAGGACAGAGGTTTTCACTACAGATGCTTGCTTCTTAGTCCCCAGCTGTTAAAGGTGCAATTCCTGCAATGTCAGCAGTTCAGAATGCTCTCATTAACCCATCAATAATTGGGTCCAAAAACATTCTTATTACTACTAATATGGTTTCACAAAATACAGCCAATGAATCAGCAAACACACTGAAAAGAAAACGTGCAGATGATAATGATGATGATGATGATGATGATGACTATGATAACTTGTAATCTAGCCTTGATGCATATAACATGTATATTTGGTCTCGAATCCATGTATTGAAAGAAGCGTGCTGGATGTTTTCAAGCTGTATTTTAGAAAAGAGTACTTAACAAGTTCAGTTACTATGTTTTTCAGTTGAAATATTCAGTTTTCTTTAATAGAACTAGTATTCATTTTTCATAAACCTTTATGCATAAAAAACAAAATTGTCATTTATCAAAAAAAATATTTGCTATTTGAAAGGTCTCTGCCCTGTTCCTTAAATTTCCACTGCTTTTGTCTTTTATATTTATTTCTGCTTTCTACCCTGTGTCTTTTCCATCTCATTATGAGTGCTTTCTTCAGTGTCATAGATAAATTGTCTTGTGGTTCATGTAAATAAATGTTTGTTGTACTTTTCCAAGGTATTTTCCTCCTTCTGTAGGATCATGTTTATGTTCTATATTTTGAAGAGAACAGTTGTTTATGGTGTTTTAAGTGACCGTTTTTGAAGTTTTATTTCTCTAGCTTTGTTCCCTCTTATTCTTTTTTTTTTTTTTTCTTTTTGAACTACAGCCTCTTTGTTAGAGAATATCTTCAGGAGTCAAATAACACTTTTTTTATATTTAAAAGTGCATAGTTAAGTAAGAAGATGAGTAGATTCTCTGAGTATCTGGGTTGTTTTGAAATACTTGCTCTCGACTCTGGGGTGGTTGTCTAGATTGTTTTGTTGAGAGATTCATTATAACAGCAGGTCTTTGCTATTTGACTACTTATACTCTGCATAAAAGAATTTTCAGTCTTTATCTTGGAGAACACATAGCTAGTTCAGAAATCTCTGAGAGAAAAAGTGGTAAGGAAAGTTGCCTGGAAACTGTGCTTGTCGACATTTCATTGTTTCTGATTTGGAAGGAAACACTCTAGTATGAATTTCCTTGCCTCTCTTAGAAGTTTCTGGTCTCAAATATTATATTGATTTTGGGGTGTAAATTGGCTCATTTCTTACTTTCCCTCCTGGTGACATGCCAATTACCCTTCTGACAAATTCTAAATCTAGCTCACTTTTTCCCCCCAATATCTTATTATGCTATAGGAGAGAATAAGATTTGTTAATTCAGGCAACTCTCAAACCCTCTGTGTAATCTATGTTGGCCTCAAACTGGCAGCGATCTTGTTGCCTCATCCTCCCAAGTGCCAGGATTACAGGACGGAGCCCTGGTGCCTGTTCCTTACCACTAGGTCACTTGCTTACCAGCTCTCATAATATTATTTGCTTGGTTTTGATTGTCTCCCAATGTATATCTTCCTGATAGTGCCATTTAATATCCCTATTACATTTCAGATTTTTTCAGAAAAGAGTAGTTGACCCTCTATTTATTGCTGCATATTGCTTTGTGTATAGCATATTTTGGCAAAGTGATAACTGAACTAAATAGCAAACATGTAACTGAATTAAAAAAAATAAATGCAGTAATGATGAATACCCAAAAGAAAAGGGGATTCCTAGAGCAATGAGACATCTTCCTATGACACTGTATTTGTGGATATGTGTTACTGGATATTTGTCACAGCTTATAAAATTCATAAAACTGGGGCTGGAGAGATGGCCTAGCGGTTAAGGGTGCCGACTGCTCTTGCAGAGGACCAGGGTTCGATCCCCAGCACCCATATGGCAGCTGAGAACTGTCTTTAACTCCAGTTCCAGGGGAATCCGACACCCTCTTCTGACCTCCGCGGCATTGCACGACACGGGTGCACAGACCTACATGCAGACAGCACATTCATACACATTAAAAAAAAAAAAAAGAGCTACACTTGAATAAAAAATACTCCATTTGTTTAAAAGAATAAAATGTATAAAACCAAAAATGAACTCTAATATAAAATACGGACTTTGAATGATAATTATGTAACATTGTATGGTCTCAAAGAACACAAATGCACCACCGTGCTACAGAATACTGAACTAGGGATGGCTGTAATATATAGAGGAGAATACCCTGGATCCACTGCTTAGTTTTGTTGTGAACCTGAAACCACTCTAAATATAAAAGTTTTATATATATATATATATATATATATATATATATATATATATATATGTGTGTGTGTGTGTGTGTGTAAAACAACAAAATGAAAAAATGAGAAAGGAAAAAAAATTAAAAAATAAAATAAAAATAAAAGTTAGAATTAAAAACTAATCATGACATAAATTTCAGCAGCCCTTCACAGCTTTAATACTGACATAAGCCTTCACAATGGATTTCAACTGGCTTATGCCAGTCAAGCCACTTTTAAATTTTGTGATGTTTAACCATAAGAAATAGTATACTTATAAAGGAGATTTTATTAAATTCTATATAGAGTATAGCATAATATTACCCCACAGAGATATGTTTTGGGTATTGAGTTCCTTGTTCCTGGTGCTGTGTGGGGAGATGAAGAAGCCCTTGAGAAGGGCTCCTTGCTGTCAAAAGTAGCTCACTAGAAGGGCTTTGAAGGTTGCAGCCTGTGGTTCTGGTTCTCTTTTATGATCCGCTGTCTGATGACACATCTCTACCGTAGCCTCGTGCCACCATGACTTCCAGGCAGTACTCCCCATCATGACACACTGTCTGAGTGATTCCTTCCTTAAGCTTTTTGTGCCAGGCAGGTATTGCAGCTACATTGGTGCAAAGGCAACTAACACATTTGTATAAGAACATCTTCCTCTACCTTTATTTGTAACTATTGTCTCCTATAGTCTTCATTTCTTGTTCCTTCCACTTTGTTACAGAGACTCTTTACTTGAATGATTTCAATAGACTAGGGACATGCAATCATGGCATAATATGGTTTATGTTATTCCAGTGAAATGGAGTTTTTGAGGTATATTTCTTCTTTCTTACTAAGCAACACTTAATTGTTGAAATGCTGCCATCCTACCAGTTCAAGAATTCTTAAAGTTCTTATGTTTTCCTGCTTCAGGTACTTTTGAAAGACTTTTGTGTTTCAGGAAGGAAACATGATTTTCAAGAAGCTGGAAAATGAGAAGATTATTGAAGGACCTTAAAGATCAATGACTGGGACTTACAAATCACGAAGAGTTTGGCACTGAGCAGTAAATTGCACTTGCATACAAGAGAAACAATTATCTCTGTGATTTTGGTTGCCTTCACTCACTAGGATTCTCAAAGTGATGGAGTTTTAGTTAAACTGGAGTTGGAGATAAACAATAAATAATTAATATAAGCATGTGCCTGGAATTACAGAGACTTTCTAGTTTCACTTATTAAATCTGTCTATGGAAATTTTGGGGCTCCTTTAAAGATTTTACTTTGATAAATATTAGAAAGGAAAGAATTCTAATTAAAGAAAGAAATATGTAGAGTGTACAAGGGACTGTAGTTTTGGACATTATGAAGGAAAGAACCTTTTTGTTCAATTTATATAATTAAATGGTTAAACACAATATGTATTTTTTTGTTCAATAGTAAATAGTTTTGCAAAAAAAACAATACCTACCCCAAATACTCTTGTTTCTTATATGAGACCTCAATGTGTTGCTTAAGCTTGGCTTAAAACCTAAGGATGAAATGAGTCTATTGTGTCAGACTCTGGAACTGCTAGGCTGCAGGAATGCGACACTGCTCTAAGCTAATACTGGTTGCTTAGTATTAGGGCTAAATACTTGGATTAGATGACCTATGAGGGAATTTCTTTGGCACTGTCTTGGCAGAAGTGTTCCTGCTCTATACACACTTATTTTGGACTTGAAGAGACCCTTTTGTACATTTGGATACAGAAAGTATTTAAGGAGGAGATCATATACCAGGGACTATGGGAAATAACTCATCTCACCTAGAAAACCCAAACCAAAGAATACCTGAGCTAAGTCTGAATTTAGGCACCAAGCTGTACTGTTTTAAGGATAAAAAACAGTAACAAGAGGAGGAGGAGACTAAAGAAAAATAAAACAAAACAAAACTCCAAGGATTTTTCAAGTAGAGAAAATGCAATCTTGTACAAGGGGTAAATTAATTTCTGGGCTTTTAAATGTGATAGCTGGCACAGTAATAGATTTTTGCTATTATCATGGAGAAGATGGCTCTTATGACCTCTTCCCTAAGTGCAGTAGACTCCCACTGTATCTGCTCCCCTGGGCTCCCATCCATTCTTGTGTCACATTCTTCTAGTACCTTCTTTTGTCTCTCTTTTCTCCTTAAAGTTTTTCTTTCCTCTCCAGTTTCCATTCCCATAACCTATGTCCACCTAGCATTTCCAAAAATTAAAATATAGGACCTATACATGGAAGCAAAACATGAAGTATTTGCTTTTCGGCCCGTGTCATACTTTGCTTAACATAATAATTTCGGTTCCATCATAAAGGTATTAATTTTTATAATATTTAAAAAGCATAAAATTTAAGCACCATAAAAACAAATCTTACAATCAATATATTGCCAAATGACCTAAGCAGGATGTTCTCAAAAGAAGCAGAAACTATAGTCAATGTATACTTTCTAAAATATTCTATACCCTTAGCCTTCTTAGAAATGTAAATTAACCCTTCCTTGCAGGAGACCCCACGTACATGTAGCAGGCCGCTGTGCCCCTGTCATCAGAGACCCACAGTAGTGAGGATGTGGGGATCTGGTACATGGAGTGCAGGAGCAGAATTACATCGCGCACGTCATGGCCTTTGCGGGCTGCCTGGAGTCCTACACCGACTGCGGCCTGGCGCCCCCTGGCGGCCAAAACAACGTTGCCCGCTAGGGCTGGACCCCGACCCTGCTGTCACTGCTTGTCGGGTCCCTGATGCTGCCGCTGGTGGTTGCTGAACCCTGACCACCCAGTGACCCACGCCTGTTCCAAGTGCTTCCAGCCAGTGCTCTCCTGGGCCCCACTTGTCCTTCTGGCTGCCTGCACCCTCACTTCCAGGTCTCCCGTTCCAGACCAGGCTGCTAATCCTGCCACCTCGGTGTGAGAGTGTTAAGCCAGGTTCAGATCTCTGTAGGATGAGTCAAAACCACTCACCACCAGCCTGGGCCAGCTCTTCAGCATCCATCACTGACCACTGCTAAGCTTGAAAAGAACCAAGTAGATGCCAGGCATCCAAGTGCCTTCGTTACCAGGACTGGGTGAGACCTGGTGCCAGACCTTCTTGGCAGCACCATGGGCTAAGCCCAGTAAAGCTTTGACAGCCATCCACCGCCTTTTACTAGTCTCATGTTCATCCAGGATCCCTTCGAGGTCCAGCAGTACATTACACAGGAGAGGTCCTCCATGTTCAACACCCTATGCCCACTCCGTGCTGGAGGGACAAGGAGAGTCCCCCAGCTCCTCCCAGACCCACCAGGCCTGCACTTGCACTTTTTAAAATCAGTTTTGGATTTCAACTCACCATGCTCTTGTCTCAGCCTCCCAAATGCTGGACTTTTACAGATGTGCCCCACCACATCTGGATGGCACACAGATGTGGAATACTTACTGTCTTGCCCGGCAGCCATAACAATAATAAAATGAACTTGTACACAGTGAAAAAAAAATGTAAATTAAGACTACTTTGATATTCAATCTCAATACAGTAAGAATGGGTGTGTGGAAAGAACCCTTATTCACTGAAGGTGGAAATGTGAACTTGTGAAGCCACTAAGAAATCAGTATGAAGTTCTCTCAAAACTCTAAAAAGAAATCTATTATTTATTGTCCAACTATCCCATGGCTGGGTAAATTAACTCATTAGTAGTAAGAGTTGGTTCCACAAAAATTTATTGGCAATATTTTCTTACTATTACTTAAATTATTGTTAAAACATTGATCTGTACTTATTAATTTATTATAATTTATTAATTTTAATATATTAATTTACACAATTTACTAATTTCTAATTTATAATATATTAATTTATCTAATTTATTAATTTCTCTGGATGTACAACCTGTAATTTATTATTGTGCTGTAGCTTCTAGTGTGAGATTGGAACTGATATCAACATCGCTGAATTCTTTATGAACTGGCTGACATGTGGAGACTCTCACTCCTCCATGAAAACTGATTATATATAGAAACTTGATAGTAATAAATACAAGGTTGTAGTGAGGAATTAATTACACTATGCTGATAATGTGCTACCAATTTTACTGCATAGCCCATGACATTTCGATTTCAAAGCTGTCCAGAGTGGCCTCCTGTGAGTCTTATAAGGATGGTAGTCAGCACTGCAAACATATTATATTAACAAGAGACACTTATATATACAGTTATAGTGAAATGAAGTATTAGATGTTTAAAAATAAAAATTTAGTTCACAGGGTTACAAAGTTCATTGTTTTCGTTTGAAACTGGATTTAATATAAAATAAAAAAGTTTGAATTTGTTTTACTTTCATTCTTATCAAGTTTTCTAAGCAAACTTATGTAAAATCCAAGTTGAAACTATTGATTTGATAACTGTGTATTTTAATTTTCAACCTCTGATTTTTGTCCTTTATAAAAGAATTCAAAAGTGTTCTACGATTTGGTCTTAACACCTTAATAAAAAGAAACAGAAGGATATATGGGTCCAAAAGCCTGACTGAATAGGACTTAACAAGGATGATATGATGCATGACTTCTGATGGGGTTTGGAGGATGAATTGAGCCCTAAATTTGATTAGGAGCCATTGTATTAAATGTACAAATGGTCAATAAAATATAAAAAAGAAACAATCAATGTATGCTGGTTTTAAATGTTTCAGAATAAATGTGAAAATAAAACGTCTTGGGTGAATGTGTTGAATTTTTCCATATTAATGACTTTTAAAATTCACAGAAAGTCCCTGAACAATAATTTGAACACAGTTTTCTTTGCCTTTCATTTTATACACTTAGATTTGTTTTTCTGAATCACAGTATTGCATTTTATCCCAGTGTTAAACATTTTGATGGCAGAATATATAATTTTTTAAATTGTTATGTTAATGATGGTTACTGAATATTTACTAAATTCTCCCCTACAGAATCACAGGTGGTATTAACAACAGTAGGTTTACTAAAGCTTTCTGCTGACCACTTGAGAAACTATACATTGACTATTATACTAGCTAATACTATGTTTTTATTGGCAATAATAATCATAATTATCAAAATAAAGATCATCATAGAGAGGCATGTTAAAAGATCAGAGTCTGAAATTACTTAACTGCAAAGAGATGAATCAGTTAGTTAACATCCTGACTGATATACATCTTATTTTTCTAATTTTAAATTTTGTTAGATGTTGAGTATTAAGTATTATGTGAATCAATGTTAATAATAAATAACCTTGCTTTCAGGGTGTTAGAAGCTTTAAATATATATATATATCCCGATGTATCATCTATATATATATATATATGTAAAGTTTTGGTTTGGTATTAGGGGACAGGTTCTCCCCGTAGCCCAAGCTGTCCTAGAACTTGCTATGTAGACCAAGCAGGCCTAAATTTCACAGAGATCTACTTGCCTCCACTTCCTGAGTCCTGGGAATAAAGCCTGCCCTACACACCCAGCTACAATAGCATCTTGATCGTCAATTACCTGTATCGTCTCTTTTTTCTTAATAACTTCTTTTTTAATTTTATTTATTTTTATGTGTATGAATGTACTGTTTGCATGTAGGCTTGTGCACCCCAGTCAGGCAAGGCTGCGGAGGTCAGAAGAAGGTGTCAGATTCCCCTGGAGCTGGAATTAAAGACGGTTCTCAGCTGCCATATGGGTGCTGGGGATCAAACCCACGTCCTCTGCAAGAGCAGTCGGCACTCTTAACAGCTAGGCTATTTCTCCAGCCCCCTCAATAACTTCTTAAACAAATTGCAGTCAATGATTAAAAAGCTATCATATAAATTTCTTAATTTCAACAAACATGTATGAAATTTAGAGTCCTGGTTCCTGTTTGGTTTTTCATGATTTAATTAACTATTTATAATTATGTGTATGTGTAGGTATGTGCATGTGTGTAGAGGTGCCAGCATAGGCCAGTGGTATCAGATCACTCTGGAGCTGGAGTTATAGGCAGTTATGAGCAGCCCAATGTAAGTGCTGGAAAATGAACTCAGGTCCTCTAGAAGAACAGAACAGGCTGTTAACTGCTGAGCCATCTCTACACTTCCTTGTTTTGTTTTACTTGTAATACAGGGTTCCACACTGTAACATTGGGTAACCTACATATCACAGACTGATATGGACGTCATTATAATCATCTTTCTTCAGCTTCCTTAGTGCAGGGACTATAGCCATGAACTATGAAGTCTGGAAGTAGATTAAAAATCCTTAAGCAGTATATATTATTTGGGTGATAAGTACATATATCTATATATCTATATCTGTATATCCTTACTTATGAATAGATTTAGCCTTGGGAATTGCTGAGAATAACTGGTGCAATATAGATTCCACATTGCTATGACTGTCATTTTTAAATACTATGTTTCTAGTATACAAAAGTTTTCTGAGTAGAGTTGTGTTTTAAATGTGATCAGAGATTAAAGAAAGCCTTCTATTTAGCGAATCCTGAAGTTAAAAACTCCTTTCCCTTTTTCCTTCAACTGAGATTTGAGATTTTTCTACCACAGAATAAACACATGCATATTCTACAGGGCTGAAGGATATTTTGTTTATCTGTTTTCATGGAGGTTAATTGTAAACGAGGCCTAGGCCTAGAACAGCCTGCCCACAACCACGGTTAACATAGGGCAGATGTAGATTTTATGTGAAGTGAATAATTTTATCTGCTCCACCTGCCCATCACTGTGGAAATTGTAATTATTTCCAAACGTTGACAAAAGCCTTGTTAAAGTAGTACACACAGGTGAGAAAAAGTGGCAGGGATGCTTGAAGCTGAGGCTGTAATTTCCCGTGGCTGGAACTGCTCTCCCAGGAGAAAGGCCTCAGTGTTAACATGAGCAATG
Source organism: Rhizomys pruinosus (assembly GCA_009823505.1). NCBI lineage: Eukaryota > Metazoa > Chordata > Mammalia > Rodentia > Spalacidae > Rhizomys > Rhizomys pruinosus. The sequence continues at coordinate 3,174,040 of VZQC01005063.1, read as the reverse complement.
ACAACAGTAGGTGATTATAGGGTGACAACTCCAAGGACTTTCTTCAGCCCAGGCTTCTTTAGACTTCAAATTCACACTGTCAACTTCCTACTTAACATCCTAATTTAGACATTTAACGGGCACCTCGTATTATCATGTCCAAAGCACACTTCATGTTTTTCTCTCTTTAGTCATTTGTATCTTTAGAAATGAGCACCTAAATCTTCTCAGACGTTGAAAGAAAAAAAAATAGACTTTTATTATTTCTTTGCTCTCTCTTTTTTACCTTTACAATTTATCTACCAAGTCTCCACTCAGAAGTCATAGCTCATATCCTCCTCCCTTCTTTTCATGTCCCTTGATACTATCTTAAGTTTTATCACCAAAATCCCTCCATTTGTTGTTGTGGAATGCTCATACTTAGGGTGACTATTTCCTCATTAGCTTCCCTGTTATTAAAGTCTGTGTCATTGTATACACAACAAGAATGATCATCTTTAAAGTTGAATCAGAGCATATTTTTAATTGTCAGTCAAAATTTTAAGCCCTCCATATTAGCTTAGAAAGTACTGGGGCTGGAGAGATGGCCTAGCGGTTAAGAGTACTGACTGCTCTTGCAGAGGACCCGGGTTCGATCCCCAGCACCCACATGGCAGCCTAGAACTGTCTGAAACTCCAATTCCAGGAGAACTCCAGTTCCAGGGGAATCCGATGCCCTCTTCTGACCTCCACGGCATTGCACGACACGGGTGCACAAACTTGCATGCATACAGTACATTCATACGCATACAGAAATAAATAAAATTAATAAAAAAAAGAAAGTACTGGCAGCTGATCATTGCTAGGAAAGGAAAAGCTGGTATTTTTAAGGGAGGGAGGGTAAATAGGTTGACTAGGCTCCAGTGGATGCACTCACACAGAAGGACATTCAGGGTCACAAGCTTCATGTGATAGGCTGTAACATATATGGCAGAATAATGAAATACAGTGGGGAGCTTCAGATAGGGGAGGGGATCTCTATGTGATTAAGAAACTCAATAAATATATATTGGGAGATAATTATTTCTTTTTATAATACCATTCACAATTAACTTTACTCACTTTAGAATATATTCTACTTAAGCTCTACAGGTTTCTTCAATTCCTTTACAGAAAATAATTTCATCCTATATTCATTCTTTCCTTCTAAACTTATCTGAAACTGATTCAGGTAGTAGGATTCTTTTCCATTTTTTTTTTCTTCCAGGCTCCACTGGCATAGATAGAAAATAATTACTGAAACACATATTTACTTGTTTATTGCAAAATACAAATAATTTCAGAGTAGTGTCTATGTGTATTTTGCTCATTAGTAGTTCTTGTTGCATTGGATAGGGCCAGGTATCTAGATAATGCTATGTGAATGCTAGCTGCGTTAATTGGCTTGCAGTAGAGAGAACTCCCAGGGGAGCAAAGTGTAGTATCAGGTTAAACATAGCACTTCCCACTGCTAATAATGCCTTTCACTATTCTTCCTACAGTCAGGGTCCAGAAAAAACTGCCTTTGCATTATTTTGATCTATCTTGCACCAAGTGTTATTTATGGATTCAAGGCTTTTCTGTGGTCATGGCTCAGGTGAAATGCCTCCACATGTCTGAATATTCAGAATTTTATTTAAAACCTGGTCATACAAGTCCCTTATTTTCTGAACTTCTGGTGGAATTTTTAAATGAAGTTCATTGAAAATATGTTCCTTTTCATTTTCTCACAGTGGTCTGCCAGTGTTATACAATTTCAAAAAACCTTATGTAGTTCATTATCAAAAGTTAATTGAGAATGGAAACAAAAATGTTATAACGATAACCAAAACTCTACTCAATCAACATTCTCTACTCTTGGGTGTCTCAGAATACTCTGAAGTAAGCAGTATCTACATATTTAAAATTTTTTATTATTAATTTTATTTATTTCTGTATGTGTTTGAATGTACTGTCTGCATGCAAGTTTGTGCACCCGTGTTGTGCAATGCCGCGGAGGTCAGAAGAGGGTGTCGGATTCCCCTGGAACTGGAGTTCTCCTGGAATTGGAGTTTCAGACGGTTCTCGGCCGCCATGTGGGTGCTGGGGATCGAACCCGGGTCCTCTGTAAGAGCGGTCGGCACTCTTAACCGGTAGGCCATCTCTCCAACCCCAGCAGTATCTACATTTTGAGGTGAAATATAACTTATTTACTGCTTATTTGTTTAATATTATTGTTCATTTATTATTGGTACTGAATATTACTAAGGATTCTATAAATTAAAGAATCCAGTGCATTATTCACATAACCTATAACATTTTTAAAGTGGCCATGTCTTTTAAATCATGTTGTTAAACGTGAGCATTATGTAAAGAGACATAACAATTTTTTGAAATTAATAATTGAATCTTAAGAGGGCAGGAGAGCTTGCACACCAGTTAAGAGCACTGGCTATTCTTCCAGAGGACCTGGGTTTTATTCTCAGCACACTCACGCCTGCTTTCAATTGCCAATTAACTAAATTTACAGGGGATTTAATATTCTTCTCTGGCCTCCACGAGATTGCATATAAGGGATGCCGTTCCTTACATTCAGGTAAAGCATTCACACAAGTAAATTAAAGAATTAAAAACAATTTTTAAAGAATTGTATTTTAAAATAATTCTTATAGTAGAAAGTTTAATTTAAAAAATTATCTACCTAAATCAACTTACTGCATTTATTTTATTTATTGATTAATTTAATAATTTATTAGAATAAAATGGAAGGGATAAAAACACAGGATTATATTTAATCTCATTCCCAGATTAATGGTATTTTTTAACTATAGATATTGAAAACAGATTTTTGGTTTTATACACCCTACAGCTCTAGCTCCAAGTTCCAAAATCAATATGCCACATGTTGTGTCATTAAAACAGAGCCACAGAGCTGGGGAAAAGTAAAGTAAAAGCAAAAACAATGCTCTATTGATGGCACTTCCACAAAATTGTAAATTTGCTGGAAACATGCCAAATGGTAACACTTGACATCATATCCATTCTGTTTCTATAAACCGGGGCTGATATAAAGAAACTTTCCACTGCATAATGGCTGCTGTTATTGCTTAAAATTAATTGCACATGTGTTTAATTATATAGCAGCTCTTGAAAGTGATTATATAAAATGTTATTTCTTCTTGGTCTTGCTCAGATCTCTCAAATTATAGTTCTCTATCTCTGAAAAAAACAATGAATTTTAATAAAGGGCATGGTTTTCAAATTACTGCTACCAGGATGCTGCCAGTGACTAAAAAGCTTCTTTTAGAAATTGAATGAAATTCTATTGTCTTTGTTCAATTGCAAGTTGAGAAGAGAGTAAAATTACTTCTTTAAGCCTCCAGAGGGCGCAGAGATGATGACCAGATTATATTTGGGCACATTCAAGATTTAGGAAAAGCCTTCATCATCCACTTAGCTACAGATATCAGACGTTGTTATTAATTTCTGGAACCTTTATATTGGTAACTAATCAATTTTTACATGTCTTTTAAAACAATAATGAGTATATTTTCTAAGCATCTTGTGACTGGTAATCTTTTCAATCTGATGGGATTAGAACCATCATAGAATTTGTGTACATGCTTGTGACAGACTACCTAGATTAGGTTACTTATAGTGGAAAGACTAACCCTGAATATAGGCAGCACAATTCCATAGTCTGGATGTCCCGGATTGAATAAAAAGGAGAAATTAAACTGAGCACAGGCATCCTTTGGTCTTTGCATACTGATTACAGGAGCAATGTGACCAACTGTCTCCGTCTGGTTACATCATGGTGATGTAACTTAGGCAGTCAAACTGTGAGCCAAAATATACACTTCCTTCCTTAGTTTGTGTTTATCAGGTATTTTGTCTCATCCAAAAGTCAAGTAAGTAATCCATCATATCTTCTCAAGTCTGCATGGGTTTTCTGTGATTCTCAAAATCTTGTATGATTCTGGAATCAGATCATATGTTTATTTACTTTTTACAGTAATGAAATACTAAAAATTCTCCATTTAAAACGGCAGTTTCAAGTGGACTTCAGTTATTATCAGTCTCTCAACAATTCCTTTATGGTCAAGTCCAGCCAAAAATCATCCAATTTTTCTTCTTCTACTTGTAGAATAAAGGTTAGTATGTAGGACTTTTATAGAACATTTGATGTCCTGAATTCTTCTGTATTTAAATTCCGACTAGACCTCAGCTAAGTCCGTCTGCTCAAGTAGTGCTACCAGCAGCTGCATAAGCAAGGTAAAGACAGAGTTGCTTAGGACAGAGTGTATCAGCTGTTATAGACTGTGGGCCAAGCTGGCCTCAGACTCATTATATAGCTAAAGCTGACTTGGAATCCTGTTCCTCTTTCTTCCAGCTCCTAAATTCTTGACATTAAGAGCTTGTATCCTAACTACCATCTTTTGTGGTGCTAAGGATCATACTCAGGTTTACATACAAAGCAAACACCCTACCAACTCACCTACATCCAGACTCCTCAGCCAAAGTTTAATTGTCACATCTATGTGGAAGATAACTTTTCAACAATCTCCCTATCAATTGATATTCAAGTTGTCAACTCCACACAGTTTCTACATTAAACATATGCAATAAAATCTTATACAGATCTATGCATAAATTTTAAAGTCTCCATCTATAAAGTAGATATATCCTAGATGTCCTTATTTTTTCAAATAACATTCTTCAAGTATATTTTCCTGTCTGCAATGCAGATTACTTACTGTGTTGCCGAGCCAGAAATTCTAGTTTGTAAGGCATACATAAGTTGAGGCTCAAGCACCTAAACTTTGCCAGTCTTCCAGGTGTTACTAGTGTGCATTAAACTCCTAAACTGTTGTGCAAAGCATTATCTAGAACCTTTTGTTAAAATTTTTTGACAAACTTCTAAACTCGGAACATACCACAAAAATCATTTTGTCTTTGAATTTCTCTTGAATCTTAATTTTTCTTATTCATGTATTTTTCTATTCAATACAGTCATTTTCAATTTCTGAAATTCCTATCAACAAAATTTTATTTTAAGTATTTGAATGGTTTCCCCTCCAGAAATCTAATCAATATAAACATCATTTTTTTTTTAGAAAATACGGACAATATCCACCAGGCTTCAATGACTTGAAATTAAAAAAAAGGAAAGATTATTATTCCTGGAATTTGTAGTTTTGAAAGGATATAGACAGTATTGCCATCTAAAGAAAATAAGCTTGGAGAAAATTAAGTGATAACAAGATGATGTGTAGCTGGAATCCCTGATGCTTAAAAATACACCAGAAGTCAGGACACCAACTATCTGCCTGACATTAAGGTGGTTTTCAGGGTAAAATTATATTATTGGTTTTCAGGGTAAAATTATATTATTGGTTATATTATTGATACTTATCTCTACACCTAAAAAATATAGAAAATCTATATGTTTAGAATTGTGCATCAAAGTGAATATTTTGAAAAATATAACATCAAAAATATATGGATGAAAATAACTAAGGGTACACAAATTTCTTTTTATTTTATGATTGAACATTTATAAAATAAAGTTTAGATGATGATAGGAACCTTAGTTTTGAAAAAAATATTAAAGAGGATAAGAAAGATGGTTCAGTGGTTAAGAGCATCAGCTGCTTTGGCAGAGGGTCTGAGTTAACTTCCTAGCATCCACATGGTTGCTAACAATCATCTGTAATTCCAGTTCCAGATCTGACACTCTCTTCTGGACTCAGCAGGACCCCATGACACAGGGGCACTCATATGCATGCAGGCAAAACACTCCTACATAGAAAATATAAATAACTAAAATGTTAAAAACAACCTACAAGACATGGGCATAGGAAAAGACTTTTTTTTCTTTTCTTTTTTTTGGTCTTTTTGAGACAGGGTCTTCCTGTAGCCCCAGCTGTCCTGGAATTCACTCTGTAGAACAGGCTGGCCTTGCACTCACATACACCTGGCAGGAAAAGACTTTCTAAATCAGACAGGAGCTGCACAGGAAATAAGGTCAACAATTGACAAGTGGGAACTCATTAAATTTAAAAGTTTCTGTACAGTAAAAAAAAAAANAACATCTGATAGAGCATTAACATCAGAATATATAAACTACTCAAAAATTTAAAAAGTAAGAAAAAAAAATAACTCAAAAGGGAGTAAAGAGCTGAACTGGACAGAGACTTCACCAGTGAGGAAGTAAAGATGGCTGAGAAACATCTTAAAAAGTGTTCATCAGGGCTGGAGAGATGTCCTAGCGGTTGAGAGCGCCGACCGCTCTTGCAGAGGACCCGGGTTCGGTCCCCAGCACCCACATGGCGGCTGAGAACCGTCTGAAACTCCAATTCCAGGAAAACTCCAGTTCCAGGGGAATCCGACACCCTCTTCTGACCTCCACGGCATTGCACGACACGGGTGCACAGACTTGCATGCAGACAGTACATTGATACACATACAGAAATAACACTTGGGAGGCAGAGGCACGTGGATCTCTGTGAGTTCGAGTCCAGCCTGGTCTACAGAGTGAGTTCTAGGACAGCCAGAGCTACAGGGAGACCCTGTCTCAAAAAGACCAAAAAAAAAAAGTGTTCATCATTAATAATTAAGGCAATGCAAATTAAAACCACTCTAAGATACCATTTCACTTCCATAAGACTAGCTAAGATCAAGGAAACAAAAGACACCAAATGCTGGGGAGGTTGTGGGGAAAGGAGAACACTCATTCACTGCTGGTGGGAATGTAAACTGGTACAACCACTGTGGAAAGCAGTGTGGCGAACCCTTAACAGACTCAAAATGATCCTACCACCTGACCTAGCCATATCAATTCTGGATATATATATACCCACAAGACTCATCCTACTTCAAGGATACATGCAGAACTATGTTTATTTCAGCTTCCACAATAGCAAAGAGTTGGAACCAACCCAAATGTCCCTCACCTGAGGACTGGATAACAATTATCTGATACATCTACAGAATGGAGTTCTATGCAGTGGTAAAGAAAGATGACATTGCACATTTTGCAGGTAAATGGATGGAACTCAAAGCCATTATGCTAAATGAAGTAACACACCCCCACCCCACCCCCTCCCCCCAAAAAACAGGGAATGGTTTCCCTCATTCGTGGATGCTAGTACCAAATCCCCCAATTGAAAGGCAAGCTGACCAGCATTATTGTTATATTTCTTTGTATCTAAAAGGAACTGTGATGCTATAGTATGAATCCCTTAATGAACTCCAGAATTAACTTACCACTTACTTTCAGACATGGCAATTAATGTATGTGGGCAGAAGGTATATATTCATATTTTAGAGTAATATAAAATTAAAGAGAAAAATGTGAACTCCTAAACATATATCAGACTTAACATACTGTTTATTCTTGGAGGGCATAATTCTGGTACCACTATGCTGTTTATATAGGCATATTTTGGAGGAATACAATAGAGAGGGAACCACAACATAAGGATTGGGTCAAATAACAGACTGATACAGTTAAATTCTGCCCAAAACAATAAACCTTTGCAGAGAAAATTTTTAAAAAGACTGAGAGAAAGATGTAGGACATGAATGTATGCCAGAATGCATGTTCTGGAGTTGGGTCTGGTGAAGGGAAAGGGGACTATGTCTAAATTGAAGGGAAAAATAATGTCTAAAATACACAAAACATCAATAAAAGTATTATAAAAAACAAGTTTTTAAAGATTTTATTTATGACAATAGATATTAGTGCCATAAAATAATGTCCCCAAAGATCCAAGAGAGTTTGATAAATAACATGTTTAAATATGATGAAAGGTATCTAATATCATATACTAGGATGAAAGTATTTCTAAACATTACAACAAAATTCTAGATGCAGATGACTGTTGCTTCACCAATATGTGAGTATTAGTTCCAATGATATCCAAGAGTAGTAACAGAGTTTGGAAGATTGTTTTCCTTTAAAATTGCTGTGTTAAAGCTGGGGGTGGTAGTGCATGCCTCTAATCCCAGAAGTTGGGAGGCAGAGTCAGGTGGATCTCTGTAAGTTCAATGTCAGCCTGGTCTACATAGTGAGTTTCAGGACAGCTGGGACTATAGGGAGACCCTGACTCGAAAAGCCAAAAATAATTGCCATGTTAATAAACAGGTGAAAACAACTTGAATGAGTGTTTATATGGAAATGAGGAGAGACTTGTGATGAAGGGACTTGTGATTAAGGCAGATAAGCATCCCAACTAGCAGAGAAATGGGGAAAGAGCCAGGGATTAAAAAAAACACAGTGAGAAATGAGGTGAGGGCTGCTACTTCACTACAGGCAAAGGTTTGACAGTCAATATTTTTTTTTTAATTTTTTAAATTTTATTTATTCTCATATGTATATGAATGTACTGTCTGCATGTAGATTTGTGCACCGGTGTCATGCAATGCCACAGAGGTCAGAAGAGGTGTCGGAATTCCCCTGGAACTGGAGTTAAAGAGGGTTCTCATCCGCCATGTGGGTGCTGGGGATCGAACCCGGGTCCTCTGCAAGAGCGGTGGGCGCTCTTAATCACTAGGCCATTCTCTCCAGCCCGACAGTCTTAATATTACCATCAGCAGGCCCTACTTTCAATTGACTTTCTTGGTCCTATAGTCCTTGATAAGCCTTAGCTCTAATGAAGCTGTGGGTCTATGAGCTTCCTTTCCTTAATGTAAATAATCTGAAACAAAGAGTGGGAACCACTCCTATACCACTTTAAAGGCCCAAGCCCTCTGGGATTTTTTATTTCCATGTGTATACATGAATGTGTCCATTTAGTTTCAATATTTTTGTTGCCTCCTATGGCCTGAGATTCTACCTGTCTTTTAATTCTTAGTTGGCAGAGAAAACAAAACTCATCAACACACCTACATGGTAACAGACAGGGTACACTTTTCTTAGAATGTATTAAGTGCTCATTAATTATCCATATTTTTAAAATAATTTCCTTGTTAAATAACATAATCCTCTCAGTAACATGAATTGAAAATAGTTACATGCCAAGACCAGCCAGAATAAAACAGAATTTAGAAAACATTAAGGAAAAGTCATTAATCTGATATTTCTATATCTATATCTATAACAAGATAAATTTATTTATGGGAATATTTTAGTATATGTACATATGTATGGATTATAAATGCTAATGTAGTGTATAATGCTTACATATGTATACTTTGGAATTTTTATGATTAATTTCCCTCTCCTTAAATTAATTTATAATTAAGAATACCAATAAAAGCATCTTTTAAATTTCTAATGTACATCAGGTTTTTAAATTTATCTTTTTATAAAAATGTCTATTTAAATTACAAATAGTTTATGCAAATTTTAAAAAGACACTGGAATATGCTTACATCTCAAGTAAAACTTTATGTGTAATTTTTTGTTCAAAATAGCATTCATCATAGTTGGACAAATTAGAATTGCAAAGTTCATGAAAGTTTATATGGGTTTAAAACAACAGAGCCAAAAGTTAATCTTCAGAAATTGGGAACATTTGACAATGTTTCCACAAACGCCAGACACCAACTGTGCAGCAGGCAGCAAGCATATCTTTGCTTCTGATTCAGTCTCAAATGATATTGTGGTCTCTGGTGTCTAAAAGGTTTCTATCGATTGAGGTAAATTTACCAATTAATTACTAATTATATGATAATTAGTTCTTATTTTAAATGTTTGAATTGTTTATTATGTCCAAGGTGCAAATTTTCTTGATACTTCATTAATAAATTTCATGAGAGGAAAACAAGTCTTGTTTCAGTCATACTTAAGTAAAACACCTTACCTAGGCTTAAGACTTTGAGGAAGTCTCACATTCTTAATGTGACATGTGCATTAAGGTTATGAGTTCTAGAAACCCATCTACAAAATAATTGTAACAAAATTCTTACTATAGTAACCATAATTCAACTGGAACTGTACAACATATATCAGCAGACAGGGTGGGAGGAGGAGAAAGTGGGAGATTTTGAGTATTATTTATCATGCTAGTACTTGAAATTAGTTTAAAACACTTTAAATTATATTTATTTTCTTTTGTCTTGTTTTTTTAATTTGTTTGTTTGTTTGGTCTTTTTGAGACAGGTTCTCGCTATAGACTCAGCTGGCCTGGAACTCACTCTATAGACCAGGCTGGTCTTGAACTCATAGAGATCCACCTGTCTCTGCCTCCCAAGTGCTAGGATTAAAGGTGTGTGCCACCATGCCTGGCTCTTTTGTCTTTTAAGAACTTGAACATTACTGATAAATATTTACAAATATTTCTTGCTAATTAGAAATAAATAATATAATGAATAATTAAAATAACTAATATCTTATTCCCCCCAATGTAGACACACAATATTGACTCAATTTATGAATTTTGACGTTTTTCTTTTCAAAAAGTGCATGTGTGTGTTTGTGCAGATGTATGTGACCCTGTGTACCTGACATTGTTGCCTGTGTTTATATATGTGTTGTTTCTCTCTCTCGGTGTAGTTATGACACAAAGTATTTTCCAATTTAAACTATTTACTTTCCAGGTCTTAGATTTTGAAAGGTCCAGTTACTGCAAATATCATGTTTTGCTTTTAACAGAAATTTATCTTCTGAATAACTGTATCTCTGACTTGTACCAACTCCAGAGTTTGTTTCACATCAGAGTTTATTTTTTTTTTATCATTTGAGAATCCCATCCATGCTATACAATGTGCTTTGATCAAATACACTACCCCACACTCTTCCCAGAAATTCTTCCCATACCCCATCTTCCACTTCTCTTTCCAAACTTCATGTGCTTGTTTTCTAATCCTCTGTGCCCATTTCTTGTTGCCATTGTACACATTGGTATAGCACCATCCTAGGAGAGGCCACACTCCTTAAGAAAACCATTTTTCCCTTCCACTAACAGCAATCAACTACCCACAGCTCCTCAGAGATGAGTGGGAGTTTGTGGGCTTCTCTCCCATGCATGCTGATGTTTTGCATGGTATGATCTTATCCAGGTCTTGAGCATGCTGTCACAGCCAATGTGAGTTCATATGTGCAGTGGTCATGTTCAGAGAACACTGTTTTGCAGCAATACTCCCCTGGATCCAACACTCTTTCTGTCCACTTTTCTTTGATGATAACCTGAGCATTGGGTGGAGGGGTGCAATATAAATATCCTATTTATTGTTGCGCCACCCACAATCTAGTTATAAGTGTGTTATTATCTCTCTTTATGGTCAGCATCTACTGCATGCCAAAACTTTCTGTTGACATCTGAGATTTGTAGTAATCTGTACATATATAAATACATACCTAGGGCTGGAGAAATAGCTCAGTGGTTAAGAGCACTGACTGCTCTTACAGAGGACCTGGGTTCGATTCCCAGCACCCACACGGTGGCTAAGAACCATCTTTAACTCCAGTTCCAGGGGAATCCGATGCCTTCGTTTGAACTCTGTACCTACCTACATGCAGACAGTACACTCAAACACATAGGAAGTTAAATAAATAAATAAAAATAAATAAAAAATAAATATCTAGGGGTCATATAAGGATGAATATTTGATACTATATCCACTTAGGAAAGTAATAATTGTAGATTCTTACCTAGAGCCTGTGGCCTACAGGTTCCTGGCTCAGTTGTCAATTCCAGGTGGAACAGGCCTTAAATCCAATCCAGTCAGTTTTTAATTACCCCCTTAATATTCATTACACTATTGAACCTATAATCAGATATTGCCAGAATAGTCAAGCTTGACTGTCTCAAAGCTGAGAACGACTGATTTCTTTTCTTCCCAGCATTATGCATAGCAAAATTATATTACTATGAAAGTCAACAAGTAGGAAGGAACCTATCAGGTCAGTACCAGACTGAAAAATTCAAATAACACCTATGCTATTTTATAAACCAATGAGCACATATTATATGCTTTAATAAAATCATTAAAATTATGTACAATAAAATTTACCATTCTTATTATATGCATGTCTATACATATGAGATTACTCAGTCTCAGGAAGTTTGCTTAACCTCATCATGATCCCATATCAATGATAGACCCTGTATCCAAATGCTCAAATCTCTTCCTTGCCTATTTCAGTTTTGTTCACTTCAATATATTCTGTAATAAGATTTTATGCATCAAGTTTAAAGTCCTAGAGGGAATCAGACTGAAGGGGACATTCCTCAACATGATCAAAGCCATAAATAGCAAACCCACTGCCAACATCATCCTAAATGGAGAAAATTTGAACCATTTCCCTTAAAGGAAGGAACCTGGCAAGGCTACCCCATATCACTACTCTAACATAGTGCTTGAAATGCTTGCTTGGGCAATAAGACAGGAGAAGGAAATTAAAGGAGTACTAATAGGGAAAGAAGAAGTTAAGCTATCCCTTTTTGCAGATGATATGGTAGTTTACCTAAGGGATGCTAAAAACAACACTTCTAGAAATGATCAAGAGTTTCAGTAACATGGCAGGATACAAAATTTACCTGGAAAAAATCATTAGCCTTTGTTTACACTAACAATAAGCAAGTGGAGAAGGAATATAAGAAGACTTTCCCACTCACAATAGCCTCAAAAATAATAAAATAGCTGGGAACAAACCCAACCAAAGATACCAACTATCTCTACAACAAACATTTTAAACCCCTGAAGAAGGAGATTGAAAAATGACATCAAAATATGAAAAGCTCTCCCATGCTCATGGATTGGAAAAATTAATAGAATAAAAATGTCCATTTTACCCAAATTGATACACAGATTCAATGCAATCCCAATAAAAATCCCCATGAGCTTCTTCACAGACTTGGAAAAAAATCATTAAATTCATATGGAAAAACAAAAGACCCTGAATAGCTAAAACAACCTTGAGTGAAAAATGCAATACAGGGGGGGATTGCTCTACCATATTTCAAGCTATATTACAGGGGCATAGTCATAAAGACAATCTGGTACTGGCACAATGGAACAAAACTGAAGATCCAAACTTGAGCTCATACAATTTCAGCCACCTCATATTTGAAAAAGGGGCAAAAAAACATCAAAGGAATAAGGATAGCATCTCCAGCAAATGGTGCTGGCAAAACTGGATCACCATTTGTAGAAGAAGAACATTAAACCTGTACCTCTCACCCTGTATAAAAATCAACTCCAACTGGATCAATATCACCAATATCAGTAGAATCAGTGACTAACTCAATAATTCAACCCTATCTACTATTATGTTTCTAATAATATAAACATGACATAATTGAGACATAGGAATTTTAAAAGCTAGCACAGTTCCCAGCTATATGATCCAAAATCATGGCTAACTGACTCCTGAACTCAGATTTTAGCTACCATGTTGTCCATCCTTCCTCTAGATAGGATTTTCCCTGTTCTTTCCCCATGCTAAATAACTGGAAAAATGTAATGGCTGAGATAGAAGATATTTATAGATCTTAAGTACTCACAGTGAATTGTCATACATAAATAGTTATTTGAACATATCTTTCAGGAACCTATGCAAAGAATGAATCAGGATAATACCTTAAAACTGATGTCCTACCATTTTAGTACTTTACAGCTAGATCAAAGGTGAATCAGTGGTTAAAAATTTCGTAAGATGATAATATATGATATATACATATATATATAGGTTGTTTGATTTATCACTGGTTATAAAAACCTACCCAAAGTAACTTTTTTGGTACTTGTTGAGAAACAGCACGCAGCTGGCCTGGAACTCACTATGGTTGGCCTTGACCTTACAGAGATCTACCTGCCTCTGCTTGCTGTGTTTGGAATTAAAAGTGTCACCAGCAGGTGTGGCTCAAAAGAGCAACTTTTAATAAATATATAAATAGATAATTATGTTCAATTTGAATTAGCCAAACTACACAAAGTATGAGCTGTTTACTTTATTTATTTATTTATTTATTTATTTATTTTGAGACAAGGTCTCTCTGTAGCCCCAGTTATCCTGGAACTCACTCTGTTGGCCAGGCTGGCCTTGAACTCACAAAGATCTGCCTGCCTCTGCCTTCTAAGTGCTAGGATTAAACGCATGCACCACTACACCCGGCTTATGTAGTAAGAAAACACACTAATTGGCTAAATAAAAGTCATATAAAACAAACACACAGCAAATATTATTCTAAATGAGAAAAATTGGAAGCATTCCCCTTAAAGTCATGAACCCAGCAAGGCTGTCCTCTATCCCAACTCCATTTCAATATAGAATTTGAAATGCTCGCTAGAGCAATAAGAAAAGGAAATTAAAGGAGTTTTAATTGCTACAGAGGAGGTTGACCTATCCTTTTTTGCAGATGACATGATAGTTTACCTAAAGGGTGCCAAAAACTCCAACAGAAAACTCCTAGAAATTGTTAACAGTTTCAGTAAACTGGCAAGAAACAAAATTAACCTAGAAAAATAGGTAGCCTTTCTTTATGCCAATAACAAGCAATTGGAGAAGGAATAAAAGGAAGCCTTCCCATTCACAGTAGCCTCAAAAAATTTAATATCTGGAAACAAACCTGACCAAAGACATTTAAAAAAGTCTCTAAAATGGAAAATATAAATCCCCAAAGGAGATGGAAAAGGACACCATAAGATGGAAGGACCTCCCACGCTCATGGATTGGAAGAATAAATATAGTAAAAATTATCACCCTGTCCAAAGTAATATACAGATGCAATGCAATCACAATTAAAGTCCCCATGAGCTTCTTCACAGACATAGAAAAAATCTTAATGTTCATATGGAAAAACAAAGACCCTTAATAGTCAAAGCAACTCTGAGCAAAAAGAGCAAAGTGAGGGGTGTGGGGGGTTACTAAACCAGACTTTGAACTATATTACAGGGCTATAGTTATAAAAACAGCTTCATGTTGGCACAAAAACAGACCCATAGAACAATGGAACAAAATCGAAGATCCAAACTTGAGCACATGTAATTTCAGCCACCTCATATTTGACAAAGGGGCCAAGAAGTCTCAATGAAAGAAAGACAGAATCTTTAGCAAATGGTGTTGACAAAACTGGATCAACCACTTGTGGAAGAATGAAATTAAACTTTACCTCTCACTCTGTACTAAAATAAACTCCAAATGGATCAAAGACCTCAATGTAAAAACTGAAATGATCTATCTGAAAATGATAGATTAAAACCTTGGTAGTATCCTACAAGACATAGGTGTAGAAAAAGACTTCCTAAATCAGATAAGCAGCTGGAAATAAGGTCAACAATTGACAAGTGTGACCTTATTAAACTCAAAAGCTTCTGTATAGCAAAAGAAACAAAACAAAGAAGTGAAGAGAAAACCCATAGGAAGATACCTTCACCAGTGATACATCTGGCAGAGCATTAATATACAAACTATTCAAAAAACAAAAGAGCAAGAAAACAAATGACCCACTCAAAAGTAGGAATAAAGAGCTGAACAGTGACTTCAAAAATAAAGAAGTAAAGATGGCTAAGAAGCATCTTAAAAAGTGTTCAACATAGCTAATAATTAAGGAAATGCAAATTAAAACAACTTTAAGATTTCATCTTACTCCAGTAAGATTGGCTAGAATCAAGAAAAGAAAGGATACCAAGTGCTGGAGATGTGGCGTAAAGGGGAACTTTTCCAGTGGTGGTGAGAATGCAAACTCATTCAACCCCTATGGAAAGCAATGTGGGGAACTCTTGAAAGACTCAAAATGAGCCTACCACCTGACCCAGTCATACCATTCCTGGGTATATACCCACAAGATTCATCCGGTCATAGAGATATATGCACATCTATGTTTATTGAAGCTCTCTTCACAATAGGGAAGAGCTGCAAGCAACACAAGTGTCCCTCAAATGACGGTGGATAAATAAAATATGGTACATCTACACAGTGGAATTCCATGTAGGGGTAAATAAAGAGGACATCATGAACGTTGCAGGTAAGTGGATGGAAATAGAAGCTATCATGCTACATGAAGTAACACAGTCCCAGAAAAAAAGACTTATGGTGTCCCTCATTTGTGGATCCTGGCACCAAATCTTTATTTCTAAGGCAAATGAAATAATTATTCTTTTCTTTCTTTATTAGTATATATAATACTCAATGTTACTCATCAACTTGCTATGTAATGTAGGAATGCAAAGTAATATTTTTTCTTTACCTGCATAAAACTTCAATATCATAATGTAAATCCCTAAACATGTTTTGGAATTAACCTATAGTTTATTTTCAGACGTCATAATTTTGGTATGTGTGTGGTGTGTATATATGCATATTTTGGAGCCATACACATTGGAAGGAACAACAACAAAAATACTGGATCAAAGAATGGGCTGAAACATCAAACTTCTGCCCAAAATAGTAAAGTTTTGCATCAAAAATTAAAAAAAAAGACTGAAAAAAGATGAAAAACATGTATGGCAGAATCATGCACTCTGGCAGGGTGGGGGACAAGGAAGTGGGAATGGGTCTAAATTTGATTAAGAAACGTTGCATGTCAGGACAGCTGGGGCTACAGGGAGACTGTCTCAAAAAGACCAAAAAAAAAAAAAAAAAGGTTGCATGAAATGCACAAAATCTTCAATAGAAAAACCAAAACCAAAACCAAAAAAGCAGAATAAAAAGTATATTCAGAAACTTCTCACTTCTTCCCAAACTTCTCTTTTATATTTTGTGATTTTTTTTTTTTGGCCAGCCCCAGCTGTCCTGGAATTCGCTCTGTAGACCAGGCTGGCCTTCAACTCACAGAGATCCACCTGCCTCTGCCTCCCAAGTGCTAGGATTAAAGGCTCTGTAGACCAGGTTGGCCTTGAACTCACAAAGATCTGCCTGCCTCTGCCTCCCAAGTGCTAGGATTAAAGGCGTGTGCCACCATGCCCGGCTATTTTGTGATTTCTTAAAGTCAAATTCTCTTAGCTACTTTGTACTTGGCATCTGCCCACAAAGGGCCCACAGTGAACTCCACCTTTCTTTCAGTCTTTCTTTCAATTACTGCTGAAAATCACAGTAGACCCACCTGACCTGAGAATGATCTAGAAGTTTGCATTCACAGAGGCTCTGGTTACATCCCACAGATGACAATGGGACATGTAATTTTTTTTTTTTTATCCATCAAATGCTTTACAAAATTTAGTTAAGAAATTTTTCTGCAAGCCAAAATAGATCTTAGAAATAAAAAAATGAACTCTAAAATATTACTTCATTTCACCTCTATTTTATGTCTTATATTTCATTTTCTTCAACAGTCCTCTCACAAATACTAAGTACTCTGCAGTAATACAACTCCCCTGTGAATAAGACTGGGGGAGGAGAAGGAATTCACTGGGCCTCTAAATTTGGATGACATGCCAGCAAGAAAGGCATCTAATTTGCACCTTTCCTGGAGGAGAATCAGGAATGATGGACAGTCCCCACCTACTGGACCCTGTGGCTTGGATCAACACATCAAAATGAACTCTCATTAACATTGGTCCTTGTGCCCTATGAGACAACTATAGCAAAAGGAAAAGCTCATGTAATTTGCTTTTCCTTTGTCTCTCTGCTATATCCAAATTATGTTACTATATGAAATCTAAATGTGTGCTTTTCCTTTGTCTCTCTGCTATATCCAAATTATGTTACTATATGAAATCTAAATGTGTTCTTAATTTCTTATCACAGAATATTATCTTCTGTAAAATTAGATTCCATATAATTATTAATTATGACAACAAACTGAAGATCAAATTCAAGGATATACATCATGTGAAGTCAGGAAGACAATCCTGCAAAAAGTGTACTTTTTATAACAAAGAAAATTTACCAAAAGAAAACTGAGTATAGTTTCTTTTACTTCCTGAACATTCCCTTTCTCTATTTCATTAATCTCCTATAAGTATCTATTTTCTCATTTTTAAAGTAGATTCACTTTCCTTACAATGATATGTAGATCATGTTTATATTGTATGAGTCCTAACCCTTTGTCAGATTTTACTGTATATACTCCTGTAAACAAATTTTCATTTCAGATTTGTTATGAATCAGACAGATGTTGTGGTATGGTTACTATAAAATTTCCTGTCTTCGAATGCCCACAATTATTTGAAATCACATGCCTAAATTAATAATGAAAGCAGTGAAGGTACAGTGTGTGATATGTTGGAAATTACACAAAATCTTTGAGGTTAATTCATCAGTGGGACCCATAAATATCTTGTATTTTCCTGAGGTATTTTTCTGTAGTCTGTAGTTAAGTTTTTTTTATTTTTAACTATAGATATAACTTCTGTTATATTTACTTTCAATTTTATTATTTTATTCTATTCTATTATACTCTACTATTATTTTATTTTAATTTTATTTGAGACAGGGTCTCCCTATAGCTCCAGCTGTCTTGAAACTCACTCTGTAGACCAGGCTGGTCTTGAACTCACAGAGATAGGCCTGCCTCTGCCTCCTGAGTGCTAGCATTAAAGGTGTGCACCACCATGCCCAGCTTAGCTGTTCATTTCATTTATCCATTGCTGTTTGTGGATGAAGTACATTTGTAATGCACTTAATTTGGAGCAGATGAGGGATATTTTTGTATATCCAGGCTCTTCAGCTCAGACACCCTATGTAATATGTTTTAATTTTTATTGTAGTTAATCTTTTGCTTTTGAGACAAGGTTTCTCTTTATAACCCAAGATGGCTTTGAAATCATAATAGTTTTACTCCCTCAGCCTGTCAGCCTCTTCATTACTGAATGATTTTTTTTTTTTTTTTTTTGGTCTTTTTGAGACAGGGTCTCCCTGTAGCCCCAGCTGTCCTGGAACTCACTCTGTAGACCAGGCTGGCCTTGAACTCACAAAGATCCGCCTGCCTCTGCCTCCCAAGTGAATTACTGAATGTTTTTTATATGATGACTATATCAGATCCATATTATTTGCTCATGGGCAGCATAGGAAGGATAAGATTTTACTTTGGGTTAAATGTAAAAAACATACACATTCTGACTTCCATATCAGGAAAACATTTCTAAGAAAATAACTTTAGAAACATTGACCTCTTACTGTTTTTATCTTCAAACATTCACTTTAAAATAACTTTATACACAAAAATTAGTGGTTTTGTTATACAAAATTAATTACTCAATTGAAGTAGGATTCAAGAATGCAAACTTACCTAGAAAAGCTATTGAAGAATGAAAATGTCTAGGTATAAATTTAACTAAAGACATGAAAGTTCAGTATAATGAAAACTGTAAAATTAATGAAGGAGCACCCACATGGTGGCTGAGAACCGACTTTAACTCCAGTTCCAGGGGAATCTGCTGCCCTCTTCTGACCTCTGCGGCATTGCACGACAGGGGTGTACAAACCTACTTGCAGACAGTACATTCATACACATAAAAAATAAATAAATTAAAAAAATAATGACGGAGAAACTGAAAAAAAAAACACCCTGAATTGAAAAACACCTATGAATCTGAAGAATTCATAGAATTAAATATTATTAAAATGTTTATTTTGCAATGGGCGGTAGTGTATGTCTTGAATCTCTGCACTCAGAAAAATAGAAACAACATTGGGAATTCTAGACCACCCTGATTTATCCACTGAGATCTCTGTTTCTGTCTCTGTCTCTCTATCTTTTTCTTTTTCACACATACACACAAACACACAGACACAAACATATATACACACACAGACTACTGCACGTACATATTGTGTATTATCCAAAATGTTTAGGGATGCTTATATATTCACTGCAGTGACTATTAAAAAGATCTATGCATGAGCTACATTTTTCATATAGCTAGAAGAAAATCATAAATTTGCATGAGACCATAAGATCGTAAAGGATCCAAAATAATCGGAGCACCTGGCCAAGGCAGTAGGCATTGTATTAAGTGAAGACACCATACACCTCACGTATGTAGTGGTCAGGACTGCATGATCCTGCCATAAAAACAACATAAATTAATGGAGCTTAATAAGCTTAGAAAGAAGATTTTGCATATATAGCCAGTGGGCTTTGATAAAGGTAGTGAGAATGTATTGAAAAGGACAATCATACATGGCTCTGAATAGACAGGAAACACTTATTTAGCTAGGGAAACCAGGTCTTTAATCACAAGATTAAAAGAAATCAACTCAAGATGGGGAAAATTGTTAAATGGATTGCCTGAAGTTATGAACTATAAAAATAAAAAGGGGAATGACTTAATTACATTGACCTGGGTAAGGAAACTTAGGGAAATCTACAAATCTAAGAAAATAAATCCAAAAGTAGAAAAAGGGAAAATGCATCAAACCAGATGTAGCAGATAGTTCCAGAAATTTCACTCATTGTCAAAGACAGTGTGTAATGGTGTAGGGAAATAGTTTCAAACTATATAGTCGACAAAGGGTTAATATGGAGAATATAAACTCAAAACTTGAAAAAGAAAACAAAACAAGAGAATTGCCAGCAAGCTTAAATATACATTTCTCAAAAGAAGACATAAAAATGGTAAAGGTAATGAGCGATTTGGCTAGTTTGTAGAGTTCTTGCCTAGCATGGTCTGAGTGCACATTTCAATTCCTAGTATCATATACAACCCGGCAGGAACCATAGAAATTCAAGGTAATACTAGCTACATATGGAGAGTTTGCAGCCAGCATGTTACATGAGACTCTGTCTCAAAAACAATAACAAAGATCAGCAGATAAGAAAAATGCTTACCTGTTTCCTTCTTTAATTGACAGACATAGGAACTATGAAAAGGATTATTCTCTATTCAGAACCAAATATAATACTAAAGTCTCCTTAAGCTGTGCATTTAAGCAAAATATATTAATACAGGATAGCTCTGATATCAGCAATGGGTTATTCTACCAAGGAGATGTTGGCCAGGGGATCCAAGTCCCCCACCTCAAAAAAAGGTAAAAGCTTCTTGCCTGTAAACCAGGATACCTGCAAGAAGAAAGGGATAAGGCCCTGCTGTCGAAGACCTGATGTAAGCATGGGAAAGATGTATTGAGACAGCACTTGCAAGTGTACAGTTGGTCTCTGGAATACCAGAGAGTGTTACTAAAGGCCACTAAACCAATAAAGCAAATATAGGTTTCCTTGAGTCAAGCAAGACTCCTCCATCAGCACCAGCTACACCTCATCTGCCTGGAAATACTGTGCAGCAGTGGCAGCCATATGTCTGTATATCCCAAATCTAATTGGTTATTAGCTCTCTCCTTGGAGGAAGAACCCATGGCTGATGTCACAAGCTTGCTCAAAACAGTCAACTTCCCCATGGAAAATATTGAGAAAGACTAAGAGATGGAAAGCATGTTTGGCAGAATGCACGAGCTCTGGTGGGGTGGGGGAATGAGCGGGAACATGGGTCTAGATTTGTTAAAAATAAATAAATAAATTTATGTGAAAAAAAAAAAAAAGAAAGGCTGTTTAGACTCCAGTGGATAAATTTGTAGTAAGGAACATTTGGATACAAATCCTTGACCAGGTAGCTCTTAATGTATATGGCCAAATGTATGAAATATGGTGGAGGAGGTCTTTAGATGTTTGCAGATATAAATTTGATTAATATCTAGTACATGAAATGCACAAAAACTCGATAAAATACATAAAAAGAAAATATTGTGTTGAATTGATTGTGAAAATATATACTCACTTTAAATTTTAAAATGTAAATATAATTTTTATAATGGAGACAAAAATAATTTTCTTCAATATCAGTAGAGTTTAAATTATATTGTGAACTCATAGCTACATTAAAACAATGGATATTTTGGGCTGGAGAGATGGCCTAGCGGTTAAGAGCGCCGACCGCTCTTGCAGAGGACCCGGGTTCGATCCCCAGCACCCACATGGCGGCCGAGAACCGTCTGAAACTCCAATTCCAGGAGAACTCCAGTTCCAGGGGAATCCGACACCCTCTTCTGACCTCCGCGGCACTGCACGTCACGGGTGCACAAACTTGCATGCAGACAACACATTCATACACATACGGAAATAAATAAAATTAAAAAAAATGGATATTTATTTTAATGTAAAATGCTATGATTAATCATATCTATTGAAAGATTTCAGATTTCCGTATGTACCAAAATATAATAAATATATTTAACTAAGGGAAAAATTTTTATTGATCAGATAATTAAACTCACATACCTTAAGCAAATCAAACTAATACTTAAATAATTTTACAAATATTCCATAGTAAAATTAGAGGATATTATATTAATAAAACATCATTTCTAAATTTTTAAGCATGAATATGAAAATTTCACTGTACTTTGTTGGTAAATTTTGTTGTGATTATGATTTGAAGAGCAAACTTTTTCCTTTATGTCTTTTATGCTTTGAGAAATAAACTGGCATCTTTGTGGATGAGTTTCAAAATTAAAATGAGTGATTGTTTGACACAAGTTTCTAGGTTTTTATTCAATATGTTCCTGTCATCTGGAAAAAAATAAACAGTAAGCTAGCTTTAGTAAATAATTCAGGTTATTCCTTACAATTTCATAAACTGATGGATTTAACCTTTCTCAGGTTTTGGGGGCATTTGTTGTTAATGATGTCAGTGGAATTGCTAATCAAATGGAAGTGGCTACGAATTAATTGTAGCTGACCTTGGAAAAATCATTATCTTCTAGATGGATGTGCAACTGAAGATAAAATAATTTCAGTCAGACCTTGGGTCATTAACTCATGGCAGCAAATGGTTTTTCCTCAATGTTGTTTATTGTCACATAATTCTACTAATTAATCTATTTCAAGCTAAAATTATATTTTAATCTAAATGTGATTACACAAGCACATGTAAGGCATATGTACAGCCTTGATGACTCTAGATGTGTTCCATTTTCTGTCTTATATTACTAATTTCTTCATGGCTTCAGTTTATTTTAGACTAATTAGTGTAAGTTTTTATGTTTGCACTCATTAGGGGGAGAATATCATATCCTTGATTTTTATTCTAAGTACTCATTATACTTGGAAGAAACATCCATTGTCTATCAGTTAAACTCAACTTTTGTAAATATTTCCAAAAGAAATTTGGAAAAAAAGTCATATTGTTTCAGTCGTTCATCAAAATTGCAATTTCTCAAATTTCTTGATGGAGAAAAATTGATTACATCTTTTGGGAAATAATCTAGAAATATTATGTATATTTCCCTTTGAACTGGCAGCCAAATATAGAGGAGTCTATCTTACAAGACAAAAAATCAGCAAGAACAAAGTATTTAATGAATATATTTCCTGTAATCAAAACATTCAAAACAGCAGCCCTGAGGAATAGCTGAATTTATTATTGTTCACTTATAAAGTGAAAAAGATATATAAATAACAACCAATATAAACCAGGTGATATAGTGATTAATAAAACATAGCTAAGTTATATTTACATTAGGATCACACACTTACAACACAAAACAGAACAAATCTTCATGTAATTAAATTTATATTCATTGAAGAGTGTGACAGGAGTGTTGTGTAATTTATCACTAACATTAAAACTTTTGAACTTGGAATGCAGTTGAAGGATGGAATATTTTGGCTGTATTTTTATAATTCCATCTCACTGCTATTTTCAAAGTTCTGACAAAAATGTTTTGTCATTAAAATATACTAGCTTTAAAACTTGAAAGCATGTAAGAGTAAATAATTCCAGAATAATTCTTCTACCATGAACAACTAAATTTGACAAAATAGCTGAAATAATTGTTCCAGAAATCGAATAACAAGGAGAAAAATACTAGAATCCACTAAAGAAAAAAGACAAGTCTAGTGAGCCCCAATTTTTCTGGGGTTTCCTTTGTCCATGAGATGTGACTTAACAGAATATCTGGCTGAAAATCCATAAAACGGAACAAAGGTATAACAATGTGCCAGGACTTGTGAACAGGATTTTGAGAAAAACAATGTCACTGAAAGAGAAGAAACTTGAGGGTGGGTTGCAAAAGTTCCAATATATCATTTACTAGAAATTGGTCCAGTTTCATACCACATGTATAGGGTCTGAGTCCACCAAGCCTCAAAGAAAATGCTACTGAGGAATTGAGATAAAAATAAACCACTTGAGACTAGGCTGACCTTAGAGTTTAATACTCAAAGACCATACCACTATTTTAGGCATTGTATGTTTGTTTATGCCTAAATCTCACCTTCACTGAATAAGAGTAACTGAAAGCTGAAACATTGTTTTCTCTAATATTACAGCACTAGGAATTGAACTAAGGTCCAAAGCAAGGTAGACACTCAAAGATATTTGTTTCAAGAAGCAGTGTTTTTATAAATTCATAACCTATAAGCATAAGGTTTAAATATCAAATTTATAGGGCTCAAGTAAAAATGAAGATAATATTGAATCTCTGTCCATACAAATTCTCAAAATACTTCTGATTCACGAAGTTTTGGGAATTATGTGAAGAAACTTCCAAATATTCTTACAATCTAATCTTTTATTTTTTTAAATGTTACACAAAATGTTATGCTGAAAAATCTCCAAATTATATTTGTTATTTGTAAATATAAGGAACTTGCCCTTGGGTTTGATTTTAGAAAACCAGATAATAGGAGTTGGAGAGATGGCCCAGTAGTTAAGAGCACTGGCTGCTCATGCAGAGGTCCCAGGTTCAATTCCCAGTACTTGCATGGTGGCTAACAATTGTCCATAACTCCAGTTCCAGGGGATCTGACATCTTTTTCTGGACCCCTTGGGCATTGCATAACATGGTTGCATTCAAACACATGTAAAATTACCACTCATACACATAAAATAAACAATGAATAAAATATTAAAATAAAGGAAAACCTGATAATAAAAACAGCACAACAAGTGATACATGTCTTTGTGACACTGTAAGAAGATATCCATTACTGGGCTGGAGAGATAGCCTAGCGGTTAAGAGCGCCGACTGCTCTTGCAGAGGACCCGGCTTCGATCCCTAGCACCCACATGGCGGCTAAGAACCGTCTGTAACTCCAATTCCAGGAGAATTCCAGTTCCTGGGGAATCTGAGACCCTCTTCTGACCTCCGCGGCATTGCACGACACGTGTGCACAGACCTACATGCAGAGAGTACCTTCATACACATACAAAAATAAATAAAATTAAAAAAAGAAGATACCCATTACTATATATAGGAAACATTCACAAAATTTAGAATATATATAATATATATATATATATATTATATATATAAATTTTTAAGACAAAATATCTGTCTTATGAAATATCATTTTGTGAATAAAAATAAGTGACAGAAGGATTCCAAACTATAACACATTTACAAAACATTACATAAATAAGTCCAGGAAGCATTCTTAGGAAAAATAGCTACCATTTACCTCACCATCTACATAATAAATGATTTGTTTCTGTGCTTGAGTTATTTTCCCCTGAAAGAATATGACTTCACAAACTATTAAATATGACCTGTGTATTTCCACTTATATACTGATGTTTGTCTGCCATTATTTTCTATAATGGAACCATTCCAGAGTAACAAATAAAGCCACTCTTTCAAGTCTTTTCAAAGATTAATAAAAAAAATATGACTTAGCTTCAATTTTCATTTGTATGATGATCCTCATTTCATTTTAGGCACTGTGACATATTTTGAGATAAATTGAAATTCAGCGGTACATTAAATATTCTTATTGTTTTGTCCTTTTGGATTTTCACATTTAATATTTGTTTCACTGAGTTTTTGTTGTTGATGTTTGTTTTTATGGACAGGTGCAATACTGTCTTGGGATGAGTTCACAGTCAAAGGCTGTGAAATGAAGAGCTGTTTACTGTGAATATACTAGTACCATTTATTTCCAGACACAATCTTTACTGTTTTTTTTCCTTAAAAGAGTGTTGAACAGAACCCACTTATTATAATGTTATAATTCGTTGCCCCTCACAACAATTCATTATAATAGTTCTAAAAACTGTGCTAAAAGCAGAACAACAACAAAAAAGTCAGTGATCACTGGAGCTCAGAGTTTGAACACTTATTTAGTATACACCACACTGGATTCAATAACAAGGAAAAACATGAATTCATACATGTGTCAGAGAGAGAGAGAGAGAGAGAGAGAGAGAGAGAGAGAGAGAGAGAGAGAGAGTTGGGAAGTTGAAAGGGGAATTAACCATTTATAAATACAACATTCGAAGAAAAAAAGAATAGATGTGGACTGTGTAGTTAGTTACTTTTGGTTTCTTAGAATTTGTGGTACTCTTAAATTATTATCATTTTGATCAAACATGAATTATTTACAATGTCGAGATTTATTCAATTATTGTAATAGAATTTCAGAATCTGTACACAAATGCCTAAAACTCATTTTGAAAGCTAAAGATTTTCTTTCTATTCTCAGCAATATCTTGAAGTCTTTTCATTCTCATGATTCTTAGTACAAAAATATTGACTTCAGAGGAGGTAAGATTTAAACTTTACTCTTTTCCAGTAATAGTCTAAATACATGTTTATATTAATTGCAAGGAATGCATGGAAAATGAATGCTGTTTACAAAATCCGGAGTTCTCGGAATAAATCACCAAAATAGCTCAAAGGCACTGGAAAAAAGAGGAGGGAAGAGTCATTTCCTTGAGTCATTTAACAGAAAATATCTGGAAATATATCCAAAAATTGCTTCTCTCTCTCTCTCTCTCTCTCTCTCTCTCTCTCTCTCTCTCTCTCTCTCTGTGTGTTTATATCCCTTTATTTTTTGCAAATGATAAATCTGAATTTACTATAGGTGTCTTTTTCACTATAGTTTAAACATCTTCTAAGTATTTGTCAGTTATTATTATTATGAGTCCAGGTCTTAGACTGCAAAAAGTCAAATTCATTTGAGAAAACTAAAACTAGAAGACAGAAATATGAGACGTAGATAAAAAGGAAAAAAATAGAAAATAGAAAGTTAAGGGAACTTTTAATTTTGGCTGTTCACTAGAGTCTCTAATAGAAAAAGTCTTCATTGTGTTAGTGCTGTTAAAACAACTAATCATTTCTCTTATCAATACATGGCATGTGTGGAGTGGATCTATTGATATCATATAAATGTAAACTTGATTTAATTAAATTTTAGCTTAATCTAGCACATGGATACCACATAATACCACTGACTCCACTAATATTAAAATTGGCAGGGTTTGA
Organism: Rhizomys pruinosus; assembly: GCA_009823505.1. Classification (NCBI taxonomy): domain Eukaryota; kingdom Metazoa; phylum Chordata; class Mammalia; order Rodentia; family Spalacidae; genus Rhizomys; species Rhizomys pruinosus. Next base: position 3,146,973 of record VZQC01005063.1, on the reverse strand, counting down.
TAGAGCCAAAAGGATTTAAAATATCTGCATAGATACTGTATTTTCTGGAGGTTTCCATACCAACACAAACCAGATGAAATCCCAGCACAGAACTGGGAAAATGGGCAAGAAGCCCCAACCTTCACAGATGAGCTATTGGCAAGTGATCACTGCTGGGTGAGGGAGAGTTTGATCTTCTTGAAGAGAGTGACACTAAATAGGCTGAACATACTTCAGTGGATGAATTCACACCTAGTGAAATCTGGGGACACAAAGGTAATGATAGGCCTTAACACATGACACACTGCATGGAATCCAGTGAAGGGATATGGCTGGTGGAGACATGGGAGGGGAGTCAAAATATGATTAAGATGTATTGTGTGAAATGCACAAAATACAATGAAATATATATTCAAAAATTTAAATAGTTGATTAAGTAAACAAAAGAGTAGGCAAAACTGGAGAATATAAAGTTTATCTTTCACTCATATATATATATATATATATATATGTAAAATAAATTAAATTTGTAATTTAAATTTGGAAGTTTACTTGAATAAATATGATTTAAAATTGATTTTATATATCACAGTCTTATCCTCGCAAATCCAAAAGCAGTTGCACAGATGTCATTTACAAATCTGTCTGATAAAGCAGATGTTTGACCTGGAGTTAGGCCTATCTCTCCAGATGGTCCAGCCTAAGGTTGACTGCCCTGGTTTTTGTTGGTTGGTTTGTCCAACTAGAGTTCAACAATGATTCACTTGAAATTAACTCAGGCACAAGTGGATTTAGAAAGGACAAAAATTTTGTTTCCTGATTGTTGGCTAATTGTCTCTTGTTTAAAATATGAATTCCAGGTTTTCAGAAAAAAGCAACATACAGATATGGAGAAAATTCTTGTATTCAGGAGACTCCAAGTTCTATTTTTGTCTTCAAATAGATTTTTTGATGTTGTTGGTGCTTTTGGAGAAAGAATTTACTTCTCTTAAACATGAGTTTAATATTTCAAGGTGTAATGAGGATATGATAAAATTCCAAACAATTAAATGGAATTCTTCTACCAATTATACCATGGGGCGGAATACTGGTTTTATTACAAGATGGCTTCTTCCTAATCTTATCTATATATGTCATCTTCAAATTAGATATTGTATGAAGATAATTTTGTTTTACATTTTTTTGGTGTTATTTTTTTGAGACAGGATCTCCCTGAAGCCACAGCTGTGCTGGATCTCACTATGTACACCAGACTGGACTCAAATTCACAGTGGTCTGCTTGCTTCTCTCTGCCTCTTGAGTACTAGAATTAAAGGCCTGTGCCACCACACCTGATGACTTTTGCCATTAAAATGAAAATAAATACTTCTTTAGTTTAAAATAACCAAAGTGACTTTACTTGTTCACTTTACACACACACACACACACACACACACACACACACACACTCCTTTTCTACATTATATTCATTATTCATCTACTTCTTTAAAATAGAGGGAAAATTGGAGTGAGCATTAACAAAGAACTTTAACATAATTGTTCAATAGCTGAAGTCTTATAGAAGAAAATGGTGTAATTTATTTAGTGTTTACTCTTATAAAAATTGTCTAGTGGGCTGGAGAGATGGCCTAGCGGTTAAGAGCGCCGACCGCTCTTGCAGAGGACCCGGGTTCGATCCCCAGCACCCACATGGCGGCTGAGAACTGTCTGAAAATCCAATTCCAGGAGAACTCCAGTTCCAGGGGAATCCGACACCCTCTTCTGACCTCCGCGGCATTGCACGACACGGGTGCACACACCTGCATGCAGACAGTACATTCATACACATACTGAAATAAATAAAAATTAAAAAAAAATTGTCTAGTATAAAATCTCCAAGACAGTAGGCAGTGACCATGGGGCTACCCTCATTAGGGCTTGTAGTTTGCTCATCAATAGCCTATAGAGGAAGAAAGTGAGTCATTGGCACGATTTGAGCTGTTAGAGATTGAGGTATTTATCAAGAAGCAAAAATTCAAATTAAAATGAATGTGCCAAAAACCTATCAGGAAAATGTCATTTGCTTATTCTCTAAAACCTCTCCTAAAGCCTGCATAATAATGACAATAAAACAAGAATTTGAAGAGCTGAAGGGATGTCTCACTGTGTAAGAGCTATTGGTATTCTAGGGACTAGAGAGATGATGGCTGAGCAGTTAAGACCACTGGTTTCTCTTGCAGAAGACCCAGGTTCTGTTCCCAGGACTCACAGGACAATTAACAACTATTTGTAATTCTAGTGCTGAGAAATCCAACACTATCTTTTGGCTTCCAAAGGGACCAAGTGAACATGATACATCTACATGCAAGTAGTCAGAAGTCTAATACAGATATAAATAAAAATGAATAAAATTTAATAATCATGAACTTGATGCAAATTTCCAAATGTGTCAAAATGAGTAGACATTCAAGTCTCCAGATGTAAACAGTCTGTTTACTCCATGTGAGGTCACCACCCATTTTCTGACTGTTACCCATTCTACCATTACGATTTTTGTCAGTCTTGATCTTGCTTCTTCCTGGTCCCTCACTGGTGTATGGACTATTAATGTTGCAAACTAATTCATACCTTAAATTCTTTTATTTTTTAGACAATCTATAATTATTTTCATAAGAAACTATTGGCAATCGATTGATTTTGCCTTTACATCTTTATTTTTTTGCATTCCAATAGTCAAAGTTAACCTTCCACTGTTCCCATATTACTCATTGGTAGATAGCAGAAGTTTACTAAAGAAACCTGCAAGTTTGCATTCCCACCAGCAGTGGATGAGTGTTCCCCTTTCCCCACACCCTCTCCAGCACTTAGTATCATTTGTTTTCTTGATCCTTGCCAGCCTTATCAGGGTGTGATGGTATCTTAAAGTGGTTTTAATTTGCATTTCCTTAATTATTAGCGATGTTGAGCATTTTTTAAGATGTTTCTCAGCCATCTCTATTTCCTCATTTGTGAAGTCTCTGCTCAGCACTTTACTCCATCTTTTGAGTGAGTCATTTGTTTTCTTACTTCTTTGTTTTTTGAATAGTTTATATATTCTGGAGGTTAATGCTCTGTAGAGGTATCAGCAGTGAAGGTTTCTTCCCACTCTGTGGGTTTTCCCTTCACTTCCCTGACTGTTTCTTTTGATGTACAGAAACTTTTGAGTTTAATAAGATCCCACTTGTCAATTGTCAACCTTATTTCCTAAGCAGCTGCTGTCTGATTTAGAAAGTCTTTTCCTACACCTATGATTTGTAAGTTGCTGCCAACCTTTTCTTCTATCACCTTTAGAGTTTTGAGTTTCACATTGAGGTCTTTGATCCATTTGGAGTTGATTTTTGTACAGAGTGAGAGGTAGGGGTTTAATTTTTTTTCTATAAGTGGTGATCCAGTTTTGCCAACACCATTTGCTGAAGATGCTGTATTTCCTCCACTGCGTCTTTTTGGCCTCCTTGTCAAAAGACCCCCTTGAGGTAGCTGAAATTGTATGTGTTCAAATTTGGATCTTCAGTTGTGTTCCATTGGTCAAAAGGTCTGTTTTTGTGCCAGTACCAAGCTGTTTTTAGACTATAGTCCTGTAGTATAGTTTGAAGTCTAGTATAGAGATCCCCCCCGCCCCGTATTGCTTTCCTCACTCAGGGTTGCTTTGGTTATTTGGGGTCTTTTGTTTTTACAAATGAAATTAAGGACTTTTTTTCCAAGCCTGTGGAGAAACTCTTGGGGATTTTAATTGGAATTGCATTAAATCTGTACAAGAGTTTGGGTAGAATAAATAGTTTTACTATATTAATTTTCCCAATACATGAGTGCATAGAGAAAATGTGGTATATCTACACAATGGAGCTCTATGCAGCAGTAAAGAAAGATGACATCATGAAATTTGCAGGTAAATGGATGGAACTGGAAGAAATTATCTTAAGTGAAGTAACACAGTCCCAGAAAAACAAACAATGAATGGTATCCCTCATCTGTGGTTGCTAGCACCAGTAACCCAGTTCTAAATATTTCTTGTGGGGAGTGATGCATATTGGAAAGAACAACAATAACAACAGAAAATACTGCAACAAGAACTGAGTGAAATGGTGAATCTGGTGGGGTGGAAGGGTTGGGAGGGGGACACAGGTCTAAATTAGATTAAGGTATACATAATTGATGTGAGTTTAACAGGATACAAATTTGCCCAAACTTTGTCTACATATTATATGGTATTCTAGGTCTTAGTAAAAGTAAAAATGTCTATATTAAACAACATTGGTTAAAAAGTTTTAATAAACTTGGCAGCAGACTACAAGACATAGGCAAAGGAAAAGACTTCCTAAATCAGACACCAGCTGCACAAGAAATAAGAACAACAATTGACAAATGGGACCTCATTAAACTCAAAAGCTTCTGTACATCAAAAGAAACAATAAAGGAAGTGAAGAGAAAACCCACAGAGTGAGAGGAAACCTTTACTGCAGATACATCTGACAAAGCATTAATTTCCAGAGTATACAAACTACTCAAAAAACAAAGAAGCAAGAAAACAAATGAATCACTAAAAAGATGGAGCAAAGATCTGAATAGAGACTTCACAGAGGAGGAATTAGAAATGACCAAGAAACATCTTAAGAAGTGTTCAACATCGCTAATAATTAAGGAAATGCAAATTAAAACCATATTGAGATACCATCTTACTCCAATAAGACTGGCTAGGATCAGGAGTACGAATGATACCAAGTGCTGGAGAGGTTGTGGGGAAAGGGGAACACTCATCCACTGCTGGTGGGAATGTAAACTGGTACAGCCACTATGGAAAGCAGTGTGGAGAACCCTTAGAAGACTCAAAATGAGCCTGCCATTTGACCCAGTCATACCACTCCTGGGTATATACCCACAAGACTCATCTTACTGCAGAGATACTTGCACAGCTATGTTTATTGCAGCTCTGTTCACAATAGCAAAAAGCTGGAACCAGCCCAGGTGCCCCTCAACTGACAAGTGGATAGAGAAAATGTGGTACATGTATACAATGGAGTTCTAAGTAGTGGTAAAGAGGGCCAACATCATGAACTTTGCAGGTAGATGGATGGAGCTAGAAGACATTATGTTAAGTGACATAACACAGACCCAGAAAAACAAACGACAAATGGTGTTCCTCATATGTGGATGCTAGTACCAATAAGCCAGTTATAAATATTTCTTGTGGAGAGGGATACATATTAAAAGAACAACAAGAGAAAGACTGCATCAGAAAACTGACTGAAATGGTGAATTGGGAAGGGTAGGAGGGGTGGGAGAGGGACACGGGTGTATATTCAATTAATGCATATTTAATTGACATGAGTTCAACAAGTATCCAGTTTTGCCCAGACACTGTCTACAGGTTGCATGGTGTTTTAGGACTTAGTAAAAGTAAATATGTGTATATTAAGAAACATTGGTTTAAAGGCTCTGATAAAAACGGTAATACATCTGAGTTAAATGGAGATATAAATTGCTGTTGTCCACATTTGTTTTACATAAAATCTGTATAACAATAACTTTGGGATTGGCACATACAAATGTTCTCTATAATTTTTCTGTTGTACAGTATCACCTTGTAGCATTCTCTTTCACCTATAAGATGATTTAAAACCTAAACAATTACGTTTGCCCCCACATGTTAAATTCAATACCGTCACCCAAAACAGCATGGGTGAATTTGATGAATGAAATCTGTGCCTTGATTCCACCCTATCGGTATGTATAAACAACTGCCTTCTGGAGAATCATGGGTCAAAAAAAAAAAAAAAAAAAAAAAAGGGGGGGATACAGATAGATATGAAACCTTTTTGTCAAAAACCTTGCAATTCAAATCTTAAAACTAACTATGGGAAAAGATTTGTATGTTCCAACAGGTCAAAATGTCACCAACTTAACGGCTGAGAAAGAAAAGATACAGCTTTGCATTGACTAGGATATACCAGAAAGTGCCAACAGAAAGGTTGGCCTGTCTGAACATTGAAAGGAAGAAAAGCCTCGGATTGCTACAAACATCAAACCCCTCTTTGGATTCTACTTGAAACAAGTATTTATAATGAGTCCTAAAAAAACTTACCTTCTAGGTGCTGCAAAGGTTTTAATACGAGAGACTTTCTTACCTCCCCCCATAGAACAAGGAGAAATATGATGATGATGAGGTCATTCTCCAACTGTAAATTGGAGCCAACTGTTATAGAGGTACTCTCATAAAACCAGTAAAACTGCCTTCTTTAATTGACTAATAATCACAGGAACTGTGAAAAGGATTATTCTCTATTCAGAACCAAATATAATACTAAAGTCTCCTTAAGCTATGCACTTAAGCAAAATATATTAATACAGGAGCTCTGACACCAGCAATGGATTATCTACCAAGGAGATATTGGCCAGGGGATCTGAGCCCCCACAAAAGGTAAAGGCTCCTTGCCTCTAAACTGGGATATGTATTGAGACCACACATGTGGTCTGGATTACCAGAATGTTATCAAAGGCCACTAACCCAATAAAGCAAATATGGGTCTCCTTGAGTCAAGCAAGACTCCTCCATCCGCACCAGCTACACCTCACCTGCCTGGAAATACTGTGCAGCAGAGGCAGCCATATGCCAAATATAATTGGCTATTGGCTCTCTCCTTGGAGGAATAGCCCACGGCTGATGCCACAAGCCTACATCCTAAAATGGTTAGAAGATGTTATAAGCCACAGTAAGACCCTGTCATATTTTACAGAAAAAAATGTAATTCATGGATTAACATACCATTCAAACATCTGTGTCTATACCAAAATAACCTACCATAATAATTAGTACTGTTTAAATACCTATATATCTAATTGCTTGTGCTTCATTAGTAGGATTGAAAGGTTATTCCTGGACAAACTTTCAGCCCATGAAAGGAAACAGCCAGAATTGACCAGAGTCCAAGATAACAGCTCCAGAGAAAGTAGAATGTTTTGCTTCTCATCCACCTGTGCCTCTTTTCTAAGCCTAGGGAACAATCTCCTGAAGAGGGGGCATGGTATAATGTAAGGGCTGTGACTGGAGTGAATGGTGAAACTACAGCAATATAGTCTGGACACTCATTTGATCAACTTGATTGAACATACAAGCCCCACCCCCAGCTGAATGGTGGGACCCTTGGGCTGTGTGGGTTTGGGCACAACTGCTTGCAAAATGGTTTTACACGTAGGATGCTTGTACTCATAAATTATCACTTATTGTTAAAAAATGAAAAAAAACTGAGAGAAAGATGCAGGACAGTTATGGCAGAATGCATGATTTGGGAGGGGTGGGGTGGGGTGGGGGAAGGGAAAGGGAAATATGCCTGAACTGAATGGGAAAATGGTGTATGAAATACACAAAGCATCAATAAAAAATGAAAAAAATAAATAAAAAATAAAAAATAAATAAATAGTCAAAAAAAAAGTTTTAATAAAAAAGGTAATACATTTAAGCTAATTGGAAATATAAATTGTAGTCCACATCTGCTTCACTTATAATTTGTATAACAACAACTTTGGGGTTAATTCTCTTCAATGTTTGTGTTGTACCGTATCGACCTGTAACATTTTCTTCTACCTGTAGGATAACTTAACTAAAGGAATTAACATGGCTTCCCAAATTAACAACATACAGGCAATGATAAACAGCTTGAGTAAATTTAATGCAGAAAAGCTGGCCCAGCTAAACATTAAAATGAAGAAAAGCCTCAGACTGCTACAGGCATCAAACATCTCTGTGGATCCTAATTGTAACAACTATGTATAATGTATCTGAATGAAATTTACCTTTCAGGCGCTGCAACGTTTTAGTATGAGAGACTTCCTTACCTCCTTTTCAGAGAACAAAGAAAAACATGATGATAATGAAGTCGTTCCCTAACTGTAAATTAGAGCTGACTGTTATAGAGGTAATTTCTTATAAAAGTGATATAGTTGCCTTCTTTAATTGACTGATAGTCTTAGGAACTTTGAAAGGATAATTCTCTATTTAGAGCGAAATATAATACTAAAGTCTATATAAGCTGGGTAATTGAGCAAAATATATTAATACAGGAGAGATCTGTTATCAGAAATGGATTATTCAGCCAAGGAGGTGTTGGCTAGGGGATCCAAGCCCCCCAAAAGATAAAGGTTTTTTGCCAGAAAACTGGGATACCTGCAAGAAGAGAGGCAGTAAGGCCCTGGTGTAAGCATGGGAAAGATATAACAAGACCACACTTGGAAGTGTACAGTTGGCATCTGGAATGCCAGAGAGTGTTACCAAAGGCCACTAAATCAATAAAGCAAATATCAGTCTCCTTGAGTCAAGCAAGACTCCTCTGTCAGCATCAGCTACAACTCACCTGCCTGGAAATACTGTGCATTAGTGGCAGCCAAATGTCTGTATATCCCAAATCTAATTGACCATTAGCTCTCTCCTTTGAGGAATAATTCAGGGCTGATGCCACAAGCTTAAGTCCTCTAGTGGTTAGGAGATGTTATAAGCCACAGTAAGACCTTGTCAGCTTTTACAGAAAAGCTGTAGTCCATGGATTAGCATGCCATCCAAACATCTGTGTCTGTACCAACATAACCTACCGTAATAATTAGTACTGTTTAAATGCCTGTATATCTAACTGCTTGTGCTTCATCAGTAGGAGTAAAAGGTTATTCCTGGATAAAGTGCCAACCCATGAAAGGAAACAGCCTGAACCGATTAGAGTCCAAAACGACATCTCCAGAGAAAGTAGACTGCTTGGCTTCTTGCCCACTTGTGTCCCTTTTCTAAAGCCTAGGGAACAATCTGCGGAAAAGGGGGCGTGGTAGAATGTAAGGGCTGGGATTGGGGTGAACTATGAATCTACAGAAACATAGACTGGACTCTTATTTGATCAACATGATAGTACATATAAGCTCCCCAGCTGGACAATGGGGGCCTCGGGCTGTATAAGTTTGGGCATAGCTGCTTGCACATTGATTTTCCATGAAGGATATCTATATTCATTACTTATGAGCTATTATTAAAAAATAAAAAATAAATAAAATAAAAATGCATATGTAAAAAATAAAAATGCATATGTAGAAAAAAAGAAACCTGCAATGTGCTGTCATTACAATCATACTTAAAGGATAAGATGAAATGAAATTTTAACTCTGCTTTATAAATCAAGCATCTCACAGATTGTGGGGCCCCCTGAGCCATCCGCAAAATCTCTTGGTTGTTGTACACAGCTCTTTCTACTTGCATTACAAGGAGAACTGAAGGCTAAGAGAAAAATCAAGGAACCCACTGAGCAGTATTTGGCACTTAATGATTTGTTCTCTTCAAGAACTCCAGCCAAGAAACATTATAGAAGTAAGATGAAGTTTTGTATACCAAGTGTTTTCTGCCTAATCCATAGAGTATCCAACCTATACCACTTAAAAAAAATTAGAAATCTTAGACCTCTTCATAGTGTAAAGTAGGTAGTATTTAGATGCTTTAAAATTTTACTTCTGTTTTTCTGTGTGTGTTACCTGGGTGCTCCTACATGCATGCCACAGTAGGCATGTGGAGATCAGAAAATTCCCAGGAGTCAGTATTGTTCTTCTACCCATGTGGAGCCCAGGGATTCAACCCAGGCTCCCAGGCCTGATAGCAAGTACTTTTACCCACTGTGGTGGTTTGAATGAGTGTCCCCCATAGGCTTTAAGTATTCTGACATTTTGTCTCCAGGTGGTGATACTGTTCTTGGAGGTCTTAGAAGGTGTGGCTGTGCTGGAGGAAGTACGTTATTGGGGGCAGGCTTAGTGAGTTTAACAAGCCTTGCAGTCTCCAGTCTCTCTCTCTCTGCTTCCTGTGCTCATTGCGAGATGTGACCCTCAGCTTGCTGCTCCAGCCCTGGCTGCGGCATCCACCTCCGCGTCTGCCACACCCCCTCCAGTAATGCCTGTGTAAACAATATGAGAAATCATATCCAAAACAGGCAGAGGAGTAGTGTCCTAAGGGGCTACAACCCCCTGGAGGTCCCTGGCAGAACGCCCAGCTAAGACAACTCCCAAGATTGAGATGCTTTCCTAGGATCTTACGTTTTCTGGTGTTGGACTTAGCATAACACTGAGCACAAGAAGATCTTTTCTTAAAGCCAGCTTATAGATACAAAATAAACTTTTTGAATGTGTCAAGAACTGGCAATTAAAATGCCTCTCTTGGGCACAGGGCTTTTTCCTGGCAGCAAGAATTTTCTGCAGATCCAAAGTAAAAAATAGACCTTTCTCCTTAACAAACAATGTAATGCAAGCTGTTAATATATATGGCAAAGTTAAAACTTGCTTCAGATCAAGAAAACAAAATAATTGCATTACAGTAATGTTCTTGCCTTACATGAGTGTCCTTAAAGAAAACAGATTCCAGTGGTAAAAATGTATGATGAAAAGACACCTCTTCATTAAGGTTAAAATAAAAATTCCCCTTAAACCTAACAATAAAAGAATTCCTTTTTCCTCTGGTCCTAGACAAAGAGGTAGATAAGACATTCCTTTTGTTAAAGCCTGGATTCTAACACTCCCAGTAAAGCAAGATAGAGACTAAGTCTCCTTACACCAGCCACTTATCTGACAAAAACAAAGCTGTTAGCTGGAGCAAACAATGGGACAGCTCTTGGTTCTCAGTAAAAATTTAAACCTTAGATTAGCAGTCAGAGTTACAAAACTAATAGCTAACTTAGGACATTATAGGAATAAGGTTTTTACTTCAATAGAAACTTAAAAGCAACTATTAACTTTAGGATGTATTTACTCTAGCCTCAGAATGAAGACATAAGACCAATATCTGCTGCTAAAGAACTTTGTAGTTACTACTCTGTGAGCTATGACTTTTCAATTATGACTTGTCTTCTTAGATGTTATTTCCTCAGTAAAGGTTGTCTCAAGATTTCTACATTTTACTTCAAAGAAAGTTTATTTCCTAACCAAACTTTGTGATGTTTTAGTTTCCTGCTCTGAGTGCTCTGAGCTTTTCAGTTAATGTGTAAATCTTGACTTTTTTAGCTACCTATGTAATTGTAAAGCTTTGCCAAATCCTTTGTTCTGCCCTCTCCTAAGACCACTATATAATCACTGCCCCAGTTCAATAAAGTTGCTGTAGATCTGGGAAACTTCTCTTAGTTTTTCATTTCTACACGCCGTTCAATCTTCCCTGTGTTTTTCTTGCCAAGAGGACTCTGCAGAAATCCACGACCCCCCCGAGGAGAGCTAGCCGGTAGCAGGCAGCCAGGAATGGTCGGCAACACCTGGCCACCATGCTTCCCACCACAATGGACTGATTCCCTGGAACCATCAATCATAAGCTCAAATAAACTCTTCCTTTTATAAGTTCCCTTGCAAATGGTGGTTTTATCACAGCAACAGAAAAGTGATTAATACACCCACTGAACTATCTTGCCCCCAACCACACCTGCCATGCTTAATTACTAATCCCATCAAAGGTTAAGTCTTTTATTTCTACATTTTTATACCAACATCAACTAATATAAACAAAAGACCTTTGTAACTGTCATAATGGATGTAAATTGTTCACTATAAGAATTCAGCTTCACTTCAATTGTGGGTTATGAACATGTTAACGGTCACTGCTTTTCACCATTTCTGTGGTGTTTTGAGTCTCTGTTTTCAATGCTTAGTCTGAGTTGTATGTATTTTTATATCATAGTATCAAACGCTAATCCAAGACTGCTTTCGTTTTTTTGTATTTCTTGATAAAAGGCAGGGAAATTTACATGTGTGATAATTAGAATTATCTACCTGTACAAGGAACAAATAAATTTATATCTAAAATTTAAAAAAAGAACACAATTCAGCCAGTCAAAGAAGTTACCCAATATTGCTTTCTTCATATGCTATTACATCTGCATTGATAATTATGCATTTTATTTTACTGATGCATAATGTCTTGTAGATGCTGAACAATGAGCAGTAATAGAGAACATAGAAATTAACAGCCAGTGTTAGCAGTTCTCCTCCCTGCCTCAGCATTGTCTAAAAAGTCCTACTCATCAACAAAATTTTTATTTTTAAAGCAACACTCAGTAAAAGATAAAATTTCATGGTGCATATGAATCTACTTTCTAAGAGAATGTATCTCTGAGCTATTTCGAAAGGTGTTATAACAAAGATGCATTAAAATATTTATTTGCTGCTCTTTAATGTTTGCAGGTATTAAAATTCTTTAGAAATGATATATTACACTTTGTCTTTTGAATAAATACAAAATAAGTTTTTCTTTGTCAATGAGTAGAATGTCATTTTTCCCTTAGACTGTCAAAAAACTAATCACTAAAATAGCAAGTATTATTCTCTATACCTATAGGCATACAGGATCTGAAACAGAGAGAAAGAGATGGGGGGGGGGAGAGAAGTAGAGGAGAGGAGAAAGATAAATACATGTTTCAACAAGATTTTCTTCATTCAAAATGCTCCTCTCCATAAGTGGTAAGTATACTGCTATTTACAAATACACAGTTTTAGGACTAAGGTGAAGAAATCCATGAAGCCCAAAGAAAGCTAACTTGTCACATGGTTCTCACATTGAGTTAAATTTGAGCTGACCAGAACACAAAAGGGAAGGTAGCAATGGTATGGGTTTCATTTGAAGAAAGGACACATGAAAATGCTTTACAGAAGTAAACTTATAGTACTTAAATATATACTCCTTAAAGTACCCCCATTAGTGTGGGTACTTTAAGTATAAATTATGTTTTTTTAATGACAAAATTTATAATGAAGTCTCTTGCACACATTTATCTGCAAAATCACATTTAAGCACATTTCTACCAACAGTCACATGGGTTATCAGTATAACAGAGCTAACCTGAGGTCATAAAGTTTATAAAATACTTGATTAATAAAAACGTAACTGCAGTTTGGCAATCTTTGCTAAATATTTAGAAAATATAATTGGCATAAATTTCCTATTGTAAATTTTTTTTGCTTTGGAGACAGGGTCTCACTATGTATCACTGGTTAGTCTAGAACTCACTTTGTAGACAAGACTGGCTTTGAACTCACAGAGATCCACCTGCCTCCGACTACTGAGTGCTAGAATTAAAGACATGCACACTGTCGTAAAACTGTCCAATTACTACTTTAAAAGTAACAGATATAAGACTTATCTATTAATTCCTGAATCTGTCCATAAGCTTTTCCTAAGCTTTTTGGTCTTTCTTTATTCTCAGCCCTAGACTGGTTACCTGTGTAGGCTATGCACAATTCTAAATTCCACATACTTTGACCTGGTACTGATTCCATTTTCTCTTTCTACATCCATATTTCTGGGCATTTGTGTAGACCCCATACCATGTAGAGACAAGGACTGACTGCTGATTTACCACTGTGTCTACAGTGTTCTACACAGTGCCTACTACAGAGAGGAAAATCATCAAGGGATATTTGAACTGAGTTAACTGTCTCCACAAATGCATGTTCATGGGAGGCTGAGATAATAGGTTCTGGATCCTTTGGTTTCTGATGTTTTCCATTAATACAAGAGTAGAAATTAAAGATTAGCAGAACCGCAAGTGAAGACCTTTAAATGGTTTGTCTCACCAGATGTTTGAAAATTGCCTCAAGCAGGTGCTGGATAGAAAATGATAACATCTGTTGGCTTAATTAGAGTAAGTTTAACATCATTTAATATCCTTGAACCTCAGTTTCAACTTTACAGAATTGTGAGAGGGTGAAAACAGTCTGTAAACTTCCATTGAGTTGTACAATTCTTTCATAGTTTTTGTGATATCTAACTTCTAGTATGTGACCAGACCTGGTCAAAGAATCTCCAGTTTGTTGACACAGCCCTAGAGATATTTCATGTGAACCTGAGGATAAATGTCATTATATCACAGAATTATGAGTTTAAATATTTTGAGTTCAGCATTTAGATAATTTAATGCAAGAATCCTCCACGGGAACAGAAACTGCCTGCAAGGGCAAGACAGCCTACTGAGCATGCTCACAGAGAGCACTTACTGCTTCTATATTTTAAATATGTTTCATTTAAATAATTTACACTACACTGAACATCACACTGCTATTTGAACACCGATTCCCTACTGCTTTGGTTCAAATACTGCTCCTTAACTTGTTTCTAATGCCTCCTCTCTATTTGAGATTCTCAAATAATTAAAAAATTTTTATCCTTTTATCCACATTTATTTTCTCCAGAATAAATTTTTCTTAGCTAATTTTAACGTTTTATGTGTATGCAATTCAAAATAATCCTATTGTCCTTTTTTTGTCGTTTTGAGACAGGGTCTCCCTGTAGCCCCAACTATCCTGGAACTCACTCTGTAGACCAGGCTGGCCTTGAACTCACAAAGATCCGCCTGCCTCTGCCTCCCAAGTGCTAGGATTAAAGGTGTGCACTGCCAAGCCTGGTTTCTATTGTCTTTTTTTAGTTTGCAAATGTGTCCTTAACTCGTGTTGTTTCTACATCTTTGTATATATAGCAATGTAACTAAATAAAATCATAAGCTTCCATACCTATTTGTATCTCATCTCTATTGTCATTCTGGAATTTTACATGCATGTATGCATATATTTACATTTGGAGATATACAGATTTCATGTACTAGTCCCTGGAATATTTATTTAATGTAATTCCATAAATATTTACTTCTGTTTTGTAAATTTTACTTTGCCAAATAATTAATTTTCCAAGGAAATTTGACAATAATTGAAAACCTTGGATCATGAGATATATAGATTTCAAAAAGCATATTGTCAATGTGCAAGATGACATTTTGAGTGTATTGTATTACAAATGTAAGATCTGTGAAGGTACTGAAATGTGGTTGCTGCTTACTCATACATCAGGTATCCTCCTGCAGAATCAATTTTACTCAAAACTAAATTGATCTCTTGCCTTTAGTCAGTGTCAAGGTAAGTGTGAAGTTTTCATAAATTTGAATAATATTTACAGAGATATGTGGAGTCTAGATGAAATAAAATACAAAATGATTTTCTTCATAAAACTTATATTCTGATAATATATATAATATATATAATATATATATATATATATATATCACAATGATCTTATTGGGAAAATAAGAAGAAATAAATTTGAGAAGAGTTTTCTAAAGATCAGAATTATAGATGACACCATTTTCATGTTCATAAACGTTATGTCAATTATTTTGATATGAAATGTGAAAAATTATTTGGACATATACTCACCATATACTAGATAATTATAATCACAAGCCATATGACATATTCGAAGAGTCATCACACATATCTTTTTAACAAAATGAGTGAATAAAATTGAAGCATGTTGTTTGAAAATCTCCTTAAGTTTCTTTTATTTCTTAATTATAAGTGTGTATATGTCTCTGTGTGTTATTCTCTCTCTCTCTCTCTCTCTCTCTCCCTCTGTGTTTGTGTGTGTGTGTGTGTGTGTGTGTGTGTGTGCGCACACATGCCATGGGGCATATTTTCAGGTCAGAAGACTATCTTCAAGAGTTGGCTGTCTCATTCCACTATGCGGGTCTCAGAATCAAACTGAGGTCTTGAAGCATGACACAAAGCTTCTAGCTGCTTAGTCATTCAGGTGATTCTGAATTTTTAGTGATTTTGTATTCAGTAATCTCCATAGAAATTAAAGATGAATTTTTATTCCTTTTGTTTTAAATTTTCAAAAATATTTCTCAGAACGTAATAGTTTGTGTTTAAACAAATTTATAATTGTAATTTCCATGTACTAGCTTTTTACTTATAGATGAATGCATATTCAATTCATTTTCTAATATATATATATATATGTATATATATATATATATAAAATAGATAGATAATATATATATATATATTTGAAGACCCAATTATAATAAAAACTCTTAAAAAGATTTAGATTAAAATTGCCTTAACACAGTCCCAGAAAAACAAATGACAAATGGTATCCCTCATCTGTGGATGCTAACACCAATTACCTAATTGTATGGCAAACTGAGTAACATCAATGTGATGTAAAAACAACTGTGCTCTTATATTGTGAATCCCTTAAAATATAATAAATTAAAAAAATAAAGAAATAAAATTGCCTTGTCTTAGCATATATGTGGTATGCATGCATATACATATGCATGTTCTCATGTATATGGGAGACATGAATACACTAGTGTTAAGGCCAGATTTTGACATCAAGTGTCTTCTGTGATTGTTCCTCATCTGATATATTAAAGAAGGTTCTTTCGCTTGAACTCAAAACTTACCAAGTGAGCCCAGTGAACTTGTTCCAGCTTTCCTTTCTCTTCTTCCCAAATTATAGGACTACATGTGATCCACCCTCCCACCTGATATTTACATGTTGCTAAGGATCTGAATTGTTGTCTCATACATGTGTGGTAAGCACTTTACCCATGAAGCCATCTCCTCAACTCACTCCTTTCCGAAACTGGTTTCTGGGATTTTTTTCTATTTTTCTAGTTGATCATGATTATTATTTCATTTCTGTCAGTGTAATTTATTTTTGAGACATAGTTTCATTGTGTGGGTCCAGCTGACCTTGAACTCACTATGTGGATCATCCCAGACGAGCCTTGATCAAACAGGATTCACCTGCCTCTGCCTCACAAGTACTGGATATGATATTAGGGCCAGCTTATTGTGAGTTTAAAAAAATATTCTGACCAAAATAAGCAAATAAAAACTGACAGAAGAGTGCATTTACTTTATTTACAATTTTAGGTTATAGCCCATCATTGCATGAAAAGTCAAGGCAGTAACTTAACCACCTAGTCACAGCATATACATAGTCAAGGGCAGAGAGAAAAATGAATGCACTTACCCATAGCACCTGTTGCCTGCTTTGCTATCTTTATTGATTCTTTATAGAGTTCAAGAACCAGCCTAGAGAATGGATCTTCTAATAGTGGGAAAAATCTTTTTTTGCATAAATTAAAAATCAAGACAATAACCCTCAGAACAAAGAAAGACAATTTCCAGTTGAGACAAAAACCCTGATCCAGGGTTTGTCTCAACTGGAAATCTCTTTCCAAGTGATTCTAGATTATGAAAAGTTGTCCTTTAAAAAAAGACTCAGAAAATCAAAGAACACATGTTTTCTGATGCTTGTGGATCCTACCTCTGAATCTTTGATTGAGTATATATCTTGACGTAACTGGGAAGGCCGAAAAAGTTTAAATGGGTCATGGTAGAAATGGAGAAGAAAGAGTTCAGGAGAGGGAGTTACTAAGATTGGTGCTACCAAAAGGGAAATAGCAAAAATTATGGGGAGTTCTTTAAATAGGAATGAAGATAAAAGTGTAATACAGAGTTAGAGGGAGAAAGGAGTGCCTTAGAAACAAACGGGGAAATGTATTATTTCATAAGCTTACTTAAAAATACACATATAACTAATACGTGGGGGTGTATATAGGTGAGCACTAGCAAAATTCCTAGTACCAGGCAAGAGAGACCTCCCTTTGTGTTGTTGATCAGGGTAGTGAAATAGACTCTCAAAAACAATATAGATTATTGCCATTGTCCTTGGCCAACTCACAGAATTTTCATGGGAAGACACTATTGCAGAAAGCATGACTTCAGATACTGGATTTTGAACTGACTTCAAGTCTCAGCTCTGATGACTAGCTCTCAGAGTAATGGAGGGTGCCATGCCAACTCCTGAGAGAGAAAGGTAAATCAATGATCCAATCTATCTGTAACCCTGTAAACCACAACAGTGACCTGGCCAGCCAGATATTTCCACTGGTGTAATAGTAGCACTTTTATGATGGTAGTAACAAACAGCTGTCTCATTGGATTTAAGGCCCACCCAAAAGGATGGAATTCTTGTCTGGGACTGTAACCATAACCAAGTACACATGGTTGTAGAAGCCATATTCCCCCCAGGAGAACCTACTACTTCCACTTTGCTAAACCAATAGGATCTTGCACTGTATTATAAATACTTATCCTTATAGCACAGATAAGTATAGCTCTCACTACTCATCAAAGAACCCTGTATTTACAACAGATGGAGCCTATTACAAAGTTTCACAATTATTTAGAATGCTGAGAATAAGTGACTTTGGGGTGCCTTATCACAATGATAAATCTACAATGTAACCCTTATATCTCAGGTTCAAGAAACAAACATCTTGAAAGAGGGGGCAGAAAAATTAAAAGAGGTCCAGAGTTCCTGTTGCTAGTTAGATATTGTATTCTGCTCATGATAGTGAAACTACACATATGAGATCTCCATGGTATGGCTGGCTTAACAAGAACTGCATAACAGCCACACTGGTTCACAGGCCAATGTTCCTCCTCTAGATGAAGAGCTATAGTCAGTCATTGATGCCAAGGTAGGGAGAGAGAATCAGTTTTTCTCCAGGGACTAGCCACCTGAGAGATTGTCTATTCCCAAGGGGTTAGCCCTAAATGTAGTACACATGAGCACCATTCAGTAGACTCAGTGCAATATATCTGCATGTACCTATATGTGTGTGTATATTACAACAATAATAAAAAAAAGGACAAGAATTTGACAGGGTGGAAGACTGAGTGGGGTTTGAAATGATGTAGGGACAGTACTCCTGTATGAAATACTAAAAAATAAAATATTTAAAAATGAAAAATACCTAAACATTAAAATTTGCCCCTGGTCAACTTGATATACAAACATATCATTTTTAATGACAACCTCAGGCTTACCACATAAGGTAAAGACCTTAAAGTTTCTTTAAAAGTCCAAGTCTATTAAGAGTGGGATCCTATAAAATTAAAAAAAAAAGTTACATACTTCTTATTCTAAAGGTGAAAAACTGGAGCATATAATCAATCATATTGAAGCAAACCCCAAATCCTGTGCATAAAATCCTGTAGCTAAATGTACTACATCTGGCACTCGTTCATGGAGCCTCTGGGCTCCGAAGGGCTTGGTGAGCTTCGCTTCTGCAGGTCTGCCATCTGCAGCACGTACAGATTCCCTCGTAGGATAGTTCCACTCCCTACCTGCAGTTCTCTTTGGCAGACGTCTCACAGTTCTGGCATCTCCATTATCCTGGTTTCTCCTCTGCAACTGAGTCTTCATTTTCACCAGTTCCTTTTTAGGGTCTTTCTGCAAGCACTCTGATTATGCTACAAGGTGTTATGTTTCAGTAGCTCTCCATGACACCCCTCAATCTTGCAGCTTTCATGCCTTCAAAACAGTATCACATGGATACTGCCAAGTTCAGTTCAAGATGTAGAGCCTTCCTATTGGACTACAGCTTTTGTGTCCTGACCTTGAGGAAACACGTTCTTAACTTATGGATAAAACTCATAAGGTTCTATGCCAGTGTTGGTCTCTTTGATACTCTGAGCTGCTTCTTCAGAACCAAACAGATAAACACACAGATTCTTAGCCAAAATATCACACAAAAATAACGCTTATTCCATTGCTGCTAGTTCTTGCTTCATTCTGAGACCTCATCAGCTGGGCCTTACCTGTCTCTTTATCTTACAAGTTCACACTAGAATAGGCAAGTGGGATGTGAGCACTTACTAGATATTTAAGCACTACGTTCTAGTCTTTTGCATTCTTTTCCTAAACCAACAGGATCAGGTTCATTTTAGAAACAACTGTACTTCAGTGAGCTTATTTACTTTTTAGTTTCATTTCTGTTTGCTGTGACAAATACTCTGACAAAAGGCAGTATGAGAGTGAAGGGCAGGGCTGGAGAGGTAGCCTAGCGGTTAAGAGCTCTGACTGCTCTTGCAGAGGACCCGGGTTCCATCCCCAGCACCCACATGGCGGCTGAGAACCATCTGTAACTCCAGTTCCAGGGGACTCTGACACCCTCTTCTGACCTCCACGGCATTGCACGACACGAGTACACAAACCTACATGCAGACAGTACATTCATACACATAAAAAATAAATAAATAAAATAAAAAAACTGCTTTAAAAATTAAAAAAAGAGAGAGTGAAGGGCTTAATCAGGTATACCACGTTATAGTCTCTCATTTGAGGGAAGTCAAGGCAGAAGGTCAAGCCTCTAGATGCTTCATAGCTACGGTCCAAAACAGAAACCAAAGCAAGTATAACCATGCTGTCCACTTGTTTCTTGCTAGGGTGCTCTTAAGCAGTTAGCAACTTGGGAACGGTGCTAGGGCTTCCCACATCAGTAAACATCAAGCCAGTCCTCCACAGAAAAGCTCACAAGCCAACCTGATCTAGAAATTTCCCCAACTGAAACTTATTCCATGTGATTCTAGTTTGAGACTATTTGACATTTAAAACTAACATCAGTTCATTGTCAAATATTATATTATTAATGTTGATATTTTACTTTGCTTGGAAGTGTGGATAAATTATGCAGACTCTCACTGAAGAAATGTTTAAAATTAAAAAAAAATCTTTAATATCAGTAATCTTAAAGTCCAATGTTTTATTAAGTTCTGAACTGAGAAAAGCTTTACTGAAACCAAGAGAGAGAGAGAGAGGAGAGAGAGAGAGAGAGAGAGAGAGAGAGAGAGAGATCCCAGAATGGAGGAAAGGATCTGAAAATCAGAAATCTGAGGCTCTGATAAAATTTGGTATGATCATATTGCTACCAGATCTGTGAATTCCTTTTAATAACATCCCTCACACAAATCTGCAAGACACGTAAAAATGAAAACTCGAATTTTGCTTCTATCATGTGGTTAGATTACAAAAGAATGCTTATCAAATCTCCATCAGCTTCTGTAGTGGGAGTGGTGTTTAGTAGGATAGAGAATAGCATTTAGGGTATTCCAACTCCTGGTCTTGACTGTTGTCTCTGGTGACCCATAAATGGCATTGTTGGCTATTGGCTGTTTTACAAATATTACCTTCATAAAATTGAACTGAAACTAAAAAGAGAAATATCTGAATAAATGTATTAGAAGTATTCTGATAAATGTGTTTCCAACTGCAACAGATTTAATGTTTCATAACATTATGCTTTAAGTAGGTGGAACATTCAGCATTCATATTTTTATTCTCCTCTCTAAAAATACTTTTGAAAGTTAAATACAAATATGACTGTAAAACCAGAAAAATAACTAGTAAAACTTAATGACTTATCCCTTTATATTTTTAATTTATCTAATTCTTGGAGGCTTAACTATTTTCAAATAATAAGCTCAGAATAAAATGGAGAAATCAATCATTAGTTAACAAATTTAATCAATGATAATATCTGAATCTACATAGTAACATCCACTTTGTTATCCTTATTCATGTGAATTCATATGGAATAATTCTTATTAATCTCATAATTTATCAGAAAGCAGTGGTCACATGTTATGATCATGCCCAGAACTAAACATATTTTCCAGTTGTAACAATAATAAGATGGAAAATCAAATGGGAATCAAATAGAAAATGGTTTATTTGATAAAAATTAGAAAATGCAAACATTGGATGGGTGTACAAGTAAAAGGAAAACATTAATGTAGCATAATGAGATATTAAACATCGACTCTATTTATAAGCAATAAAACTGCCCATAAACAACATCAATCAAAAGAAAAGACCTGAGCCTGGAGAGGACCTGGGGGTTCTGTTCTCAGCACCCACATGGTAGCTAACAGCCATCCATAAATCCAGTTGCAAAGGAATCCAAAACTCTGACCTCTGCGGAATTGAAGGACATGGGTGGACCTAACAGCATACAATCAATAAACTCAAACACACAAAATGATATATCTTAACCCCCCCACCCCACACACAAGAAATTTCAGAGACACAAAGGAAATGTCCAACAATCTACATGGTCTAAGAATGCTTGAATTGAGGAACTATTGAAAGTTGAATATCAAAAAAAAATTCTAAAAAAGGCCTGGAGAGATGGCACAATAATTAAGAGCACTGGATGCTTTTCAGAGGACCTGGGTTCAATTTCCAGCACTCAAATGGCAGCTATCAACTGTCCATTATTCCAGTTCCACAGGATCTGATGCTGTCTCTTTTTATACACTTTTATTGATTTTTTTTGTATTTCATATACCATCTTTCAGTTCAATTTAGACACATTCCCCTCTCTCTGCCCCCGACCCTACCTCAGTTCACACTTTCTGCCATACATGTCTTGTATCATTCAGACTTTCCAAAGTTTTTTTTCTGCCAAGGCTTATTGTTTGGGGCAGAATTTAACTGTATCAGTCAGTTCTTTGACACAGTCTTTATGTTGCTGTTTCCTCCCCTTTGTGTTGCTCCAAAATATGCCTATATAAACAACACATATGCATCAAAATTATGACCTCTAACAATAGACTGTATGTTTATTGCAAAATGTTTTGGCATTCACTTTTCCCTTTAATTTTATATCACTCTAAAATATGAATACATATATTCCAGTCATACACTGTAATTACAATGTTTGAAACTAAGTAGTAGGTCAATTCTAGAGCCCATTAAGAGATTCACGTTATAACAGCACATTTGTTTTCAGATAAAAAGAAATATAATAATAACATTGCTCAGCTTGCCTTTTTTTTCTGGGACTGTGTTCCTTTACTTAGCACAATGACTTCGAGTTCCATCCATTTACCTGTAAAGTTCATGATGTCATCTTTCTTTACTGTTGCATAGAAATCCATTGTGTAGATGTACTGCATTTTCATTATCCACTTCTCAGTTGAGGGGCATTTTGTTTGGTTTCAGTTCTTTGCTATTGTGAGGAGAGCTGCAATAAACATAGATGTGCATGCATCTTTGAAGTAGGATGAGTCTTGTAGGTATATACCTAGGAGTGGTATGACTGGGTCAGGTGGTAGACTCATTTTGAGTCTTTTAAAGGTTCTCCCCTCTGCTCTCCACAGTGGTTGCAGTTTACATTCCCACCAGCAGTGGGTAAGTGTTCCCATTTCTCCACAACCTCTCCAGCATTTTGTATCTTTTGTTTTCTTGATCTTAGCCAGTCTTATCAGAGTGAGATGATATCTTAGAGTGGTTCTAATTTGCATTTCCTTAATTATTAACGATGTTAAACACTTTTTAAGATGTTTCTCAGCTATCTTTACTTCCTCACTGGTGAAGTCTCTGTTCAGCTCTTTACTCCATCTTTTTAGTGAGTTTTTTTTCTTACTTTTTTGTTTTTTGAGTAGTTTATATATTCTGGATGTATCTGTCAGATCAGAGCTACATCTCTGTCAGATGTATCATTAGTGAAGGTTTCCTCCTACTCTGTAGGGTTTCTCTTCACTTCCTTGATTATCTCTTTCCCTATGTACAGAAGGTTTTGAGTTTGATGAGGTCCCATTTGTCAACTGTTTACCTTATTTCTTGTGAGGATGTTGTTCGAATAGCTAATGTAACCCTGAGGAAAAAGTGCAACACGGGGGGATTGCCTTACAAGACTTCAAGCCATATTACAGGGCTATAGTCATAAAGACAGCCTGGTAGTGGCACAAAAACAGTCCCGTTGACCAATGGAAAAAAACTGAAGATCCAAACTTGAGCTCATACAATTTCAGCCACCTCATATTTGACAAAGGGAGCAAAAAAGCTCAATGGAGGAAAGATAACCTCTTCAGCAAATGGTGTTGCCAAAACTGGATCACCATTTGTAGAAGAACAAAATTAATGGCCTACCTCTCACCCTGTGCAAAATCAACTCCAAGTGGATTAAAGATCACAGGGGGAAACCCAAAATCCTGAAGGTGATAGAAGAAAAAGTTGGCAGCAGCCTACAAGACATAGGAGTAAGAAAAGACTTTCTAAATCAAACAGCAGCTGATACTTTCTTTCACCTTCCATGGGCATTGCACAAAATGCGTGCACTTAAAGACATGTAGCCAATACACTTATACATGTAAAACAAAAATTTTAAAAAATGTAAAACTGCAAATTTCCAAAAATACATCTAAAAGTTATTTATATTAATTAATAAAAAGAAAATGTGTAACATAATGAAAATGTAGGAAGCAATAATGCTTGACAATGAACAGTAAATTTTTCTGGAAGATGTAAAAATTGAAAATATGTATGCACCTAAGAACAGAGCAGTTATCATAACAAAGTTCAAGTAATAGCAAAAATTCATGATCTTACAAAACACCTGCTATGGTCTAAGGTGACCTGGAACTCACTGTATAGCTCATTGTTCTTGATCTTGTGGGAGCTCTCCGGACTTAGCCTTGTGGTGCAAGGATTAGCAGTGTGTACCATTACATTCCACTCATGTTCACTGACTAAATTAAGGTCATGAGCTGAGAAAGACCTAATTCTGCTTATAGGCTCCCTCGTTGCCTGAGTTGCCTATCCATTTCATAATTACAGTTCACAGACACCAGACTTCTTAACTGTAAAAGAAAAGATCTTCAGCATAACAAGATCGGTAGCTAGAGTTGCAGAATTTTGTTACCTAGTTCCCTGCGCTCCACTTCCTACAGGCTGAAGTAAAGAAGTCTATGAATGTGCAGTTTTTTCAGTATGCTAGTTCTATTCCAAAATTACACATAGCATTTTTATAATAGACAATAACTGTATTTTGTCTGTTTCAGATATAAATGATCCTATACTTACCAAACACCTTTAGTCTAAAACTTCCTTGAAAAGGTAGTCCAGAATGCAGACAGTGAACACAACTCCTCAGAAGGTGGAGAAATCTGAGACTTATGCAGAATTAACATCCAGTCTTAGCCACGTCTCAATTTATGACACCTTGGCTTCTGGAGAATTTTCCCTTGAGTATACTGCTAGTTGCCAGTCCAATTAATCTTAATGACAGACACTGGCATCAAATCTATTCAATTTGTGCCATGTAGAATTTAATTATGGCCACAAACAACAGAACTCAAGCAGAAGGATTGTGGCAAACATCAATCATGCCATTCAGAAGCCCAGGTGTATCCAGTTCAACAAAGATGAATGGGCATCATAACCTTGAAAAGCCTGGGAATATTTTCCTTAAATGAGGTGTAAATGGTAAAAAGTAGCAACATTGTGGTTCATAACTAGTCTCTCTTGGTCTCACCCTTTCTCAAATCCAGTAAATAACTCAACATCTTCAGGGATATATTTTGTCACTTGGATTTTTTGGATAATAACATGTATCAGATTGTTTTGGATAGTAACATGTATGAGATTAATAAAAAAAGAAATCAATTATGACTATGGAAGAATACTTTAGGTATTAACCAATGTTTTGATTTGTATCATGCATTTTTCTCTTTTCTTAATCAGATAGTTGTTATTGAAGAATTCTCAGAAGGATGACCAGAACAAAACAAAACATCAACAACAAAAATAACAAAGAAAGAAAATCATATTCTAAAACGTCTTTGATCTCAAATAGCAAAAAGAGCATAGGGACTAGAGACATGGCTCAATGGTTAAGAGTAATCAATGGCTGCTTTTGCAGAGAACCCAGGTTTAATTCCCTGCACCCACATTGTCCTTAACAACAATCCATAAATCCTGTTCCAAGGGAATCCCACGCCCTCTTCTGACTTCTGAGGGCATTTCACGACATGGATGCACCTACCAAAATGCAGGCAGTATACTCATTCACATAAAACAAAAATAATAAAATATTTTAAAATAAAGTAAACAAATAAAATAAAATGGAGCTATTGCTTTCTCCTTTTCAGCCTAGAGAAGCCATAAAGAGAAAAGGTAAATTTAGTGTTAATAACAATGTTAGCAATGAAAGGAAAGTTATTTTCCTTTTATATCTGAGACTGTGGAATGATTTTCATACTTTGAAGAGATTACAGCACCTAGAAGTGGACCTTTGGAGGAATAAGTGATGAGTAACAACAGCTGTGTGGTGGTGATCTATTTCTTTTTTTTTTTTTTTTTGTTTTTTTGGTGCTTTTGAGACAGGGTCTCCCTGTAGCCCCAGCTGTCCTGGAACTCACTCTGTAGACCAGGCTGGCCTTGAACTCACAAAGATCCACCTGCCTCTGCCTCCCAAGTGCTAGGATTAAAGGCGTGCATCACCGCGCCCGGCCCTGTTTCAACAGAATTAGCTTTTCAAATATCATGTTTTTGTATTTCAGAATAGTAAAATAAAGCACTATAATTAATATCTAATAGAGCAACATTCTGATTAGTTATGCTAATGATATTGATAAATTAAATATATGGAAATATCTACAGTTTTGTAAAATTAAAAAGAATGTCTCCCTTTCAAAAGGTCAGGCTGCAAAATAGGAGGAAGAACAGGTTTTCATAAAAGGAAAACACTTTAAAATTTTTCAATAAATCAGGCTTCACCTGAGGTACTAAATATTATAAGTTCCAAAGAATAAATGTCACTTCAAAAGAGAAAATAAAATCTGAGTGGGAGGATTCTACCTTGTCTTTTGACACACATCACTGACTTTTTCAGAAAAGTATCTGTGCTGGCTGGCATCAGAAAAGAACTGCATTTTTTAAAATAGGTCCTGCTATGTGCTGAATATTAGATTTGATAAGCTAGATAAAAGTGTATGTGAAGAATAACTAAGCATATATACTGAATATTAATGTAATTATATTTTTAAAAGAGTTTCAACCTTTGTTCAAAGTTGAGTAACCACAAAATAAATTTAAAGTGATAAGTAAGTTTTCCATTTTAATAAGAACTTTTATGAAAATGGAATGACTAATAGCTGTACGTTAGAAAGTGATGCAGTACATCCATCTAAAGATATGTTTTAGAATTAAACTCGTTTTTCATGTTTTAGCATGATTAATATTGTAAAAGTTTAGAATAATAGCACGTTAAGTGTTAACTTGAACTTTCCATTTTATATGCAGCAGATAACAGCTTAGAGGTCGATGAGCCATTTAATGTTCTCAACTTAGGCAGTAGAGCATATGCACTCCATATTCTCAGTGATCTGAAAATCATATCACGTCAACACCACAGTGAACCCAACATAGCAGCCTGCCATTAAACTGTGCCCAGATTCCATGGTCAGTTGTGCAATTGCAATTACTGGCTAACACAAGGAAGTTTTAATTCGTCTTGACTTTTTTTAATTTTTTTATTAATTTTATTTATTTCTGTATGTGTATGAATGTACTGTCTGCATGCAAGTCTGTGCACCCGTGTCGTGCAACGCCGCGGAGTTCAGAAGAGGGTCTCGGATTCCCCTGGAACTGGAGTTCTCCTGGAATTGGAGTTTCAGACGGTTCTCAGCCGCCATGTGGGTGCTGGGGATCGAACCCGGGTCCTCTGTAAGAGCGGTCGGTGCTCTTAACCTCTAGGCCATCTCTCCAGCCCAACTCGTCTTGATTTTTAAGGACTATTAATTGGTTTTCAAATACATTTATAATAGAATTGTAATGAAGTTCATGCTGTCAGTATTTAACCACAAAAATTTTAAATGCATATTTTTCCTGATTCCGGTGTGATGTGGTATAATATGAAAGAAATATATTTTTCTATTAAGTTGAAATTTTTACGGGGAGCATAGATTGTATCTAATGCAGTATGATATATATCCTTAAGCGTCATAGTTACTGTTGATTGATTATTAGTGGTTCCAAAGTAATCATGGAGGGTTTTGCTTCCTTTAGGTTTGTTTTGCACAACTTCTGAGTACCAGGGATCCAAGTGAAGTCATCAGTTTGGGCAGCCAGCGCTTTAAGCAGCTGACCCATCTTGTTATCCCATAGCAATTAGAATTTTGATCCTTAATTCATGTGTATGAATGTACTGTCTGCATGTAGGTTTGTGCACCCATGTCGTGCAATGCCACGGAGGTCAGAAGAGGATGTCGGAGAACTGGAGTTCTCCTGGAATTGGAGTTTCAGACGGTTCCCAGCCGCCATGTGGGTGCTGGGGATTGAACCTAGGTCCTCTGCAAGAGCAGTCGGTTCTCTTAACTGCTAGGCCATCTCTCCAGCCCCCGATCCTTAATTTTTATAACCTATTTTCTTACAAGATGGATATTTTTTCTATTCATTGGCTACATGTTCTTTGAAGATTTTTAATGCTTCTGCATCATTAATGAAATTTCTCTTTGACTCATTGGCTCAATGGTCTAAAATATATAAATGGAATTAGGATTGGGGATTATAATGAATTAACTATAAAATTGAGGAAATTTTTATGTTTCAACTTTAATACCAGTTTAATCAAAGAATAAAATAGAATATTTAAAAGCTTTCTTATTATTTCTTTCTTTCAGAATTTCCTAAAGGGTTTCAGGAAATATCTGATGATTAATACTTGACCCTGGAAAATATTTTAGAATTCTTTTACATCTTTGGGATTTAAGAAAAATAGTGAAACCTGTATTCAAGTAACATTGTAAAAGCTACCGACATACAGTCTTCAAAATATTCACAATAAGACAGTCTGTCTCTTCTTCCTATTAGCCATCAAATGCCAAAATTTCCTTACGTGAGTTTGTGATTTCTTAACCAATTCCCCCTGACTATAGTGGGTTATTTCTCTGGTTTGAGCTTGCATAGGACTCGTGCATTGTGTCACTATTGTTTTTAGTTCATATGAGCTGTCTCCAAGGCTTTGTCTACTTGTGATCATCTACCTGCTCTGGCTCTTACAGTCTTTGCACCTCCTCTTCCATAATGATCCCTGAGCCCTGGGATACAGAGATTTGAAAAAGTTGTCTTGTGGCGGACTTCACCTGTGCCCTGCACAGCAACAGCCTGCAAAAGACAAGGTGAGGCCTGTCTTCTGGGTGCTTTGGGCACCCTTGTGCCCCATGGAGGCTTGGTATTGCCCAGGACCTTCCAACCTTGAGCCCCAGCTTGCTACGTGGGTGGAGTCAGACACACAATCAGCACAACACCAGCTTGCACCCAGCTCATGGTGTGAGTGGGCCAACAGGGTATAGCACACAGGGCATGCTAGAAAATACCCCCACCCCCCAGCCTGGGGGAGCAGTGGTGCAGAGGATCTTGCAGGTGCAGTATTAGTGATTATAGTCTGTGCAGCCAACATTTAGGCACCAGAACCCAAAGAAACAAATTAAACAAGTCCACATGTCAAAGACACACACACACACACACACACACACACACACACACACATACACACACACACGGGAAAAGCTCATAGTAAATCCACACCAAACTCCACCAACCCTACAAAAGATTCCTACAATGAGATCTCCCTGGAAGGAAACCAAGACACACACTTTAGAAGAAAAATTGTGGACGTATTCAAAGAAATTAGAGAACTCAGGGAAGAGAATGAAAAACTCAAGAAGTACCAAGAGGGTGATAATGATAAACCTTGGAAAGAACTAAGGGGAGAGATTAAAAACTCAAGAAGGACCTAGAGGGAGATAATGACAAACATTAGAAAGAACTAAAGGGAGAAAATGACAAACTTCAGAAGGAAGTGGAAATGCTGAAAGGATCCCAGGCCAAAATGAAAAAAAAAAAAAAATCAAGGAACCAAGGAGCTACAAGATGAGAATGACAGGCTCCGGAAGGAAGTGGAAATACTAAAGAAATCACAGGATGAAATGAAAAAGGAAATTGAACATTCATACAATCAACAGGAAAGGATGGGAAAAAGCCTCAGAAGCAGAATGGAAGAAGCAGTAAAATGACTATCAGGCCTACAGGATAACATGGACCAACTAGAATGCTCAAGTAAAGATTATGAAAAATAAAAAAAAAACACACAAGTGGAACAACCAGGAAATGTGGGACACTATGAAAAGACCAAACCTCTGCATCATAGGGATAGAGGAAAGAGAAGAATCCCAAGACAACACTGTTGACCAAATCTTCAACAGGATAATAGAAGAAAATTTCCCCAAACTGAAAAAGACAAACCCATACAAATGCAAGAAGCACATAGAACACCAAACAGACAGGACCAGAAAATAAATTCCCCATGCCATATAATTGTTATAACACTAGATGATCAAAACAAAAACAAAATTCTGAAAGCCGCAAGAGAAAAACAACAAGTTACATATAAGGGGAAACCCATCAGAATCATAGCTGACTTCTCAGTGCAAACTATGAAAGCTAGAAGAATGTGGACCAATATATTCCCAGTACTAAACTACTTTAGATGCCAACCCAGATATACCCAGTAAAAATGTCAATTATATTTGAAGGCGAAAGAAGAATTTTTCACAACATGAGCAAGATGCAAGGATACATGCCCACGAAACCAAAACTTCAGAAAATCCTTGAAGAAATCCAGAGAACAGAGGAAAGGAGCGATATCCCTCAGCAATTAAAAAGAGAAAGCAACAAAATCATAACAGAGTAAATACAAACCTAGACAAAGAATGCAAACAAAAATAAGGTGAAAGGAAGCAACACACACCTCCCAATAATAACCTTAAATAATAATGGTCTAGGGGCTGGAGAGATGGCCTAGTGGTTAAGAGTGCTGACTGCTCTTGCAGAGGACCCGGGTTTGATCCCCAGCACCCACATGGCAGCTAAGAACCATCTTTGACTCCAGTTCCAGGGGAATTTGACACCCTCTTCTGACTTTCATGGCATTGCATGACACGGGTGCACAAACCTACATGCACACAGTACATTCATACACATACAAGAATAAATAAAATAAAAAAATGGTCTAAACTCCCCAATCAAAAGGCATAGACTAGAAGAATGGATTAGGAAACCGAGACCTTCTATGTGCTCTCTACAAGATACCCATGTCAACAGCAAGGACAGACACCACCTTAGACTGAAAGGATGGAAACAATAAATATTCCCAGGGAATGGTACCAAGAAACAAGCCAGCGTGGCTATTCTAATATCAGACAAAATAGATCTCAAAGTAAAATTAATCAGAAGAGACAAAGAGGGCCATTACATTCTTGTCAAAGGAACAATGAATCATGAAGACTTCACAAACTTAAATGTTTATGCACCAAACTCTGGTGCATCTAACTTTATAACACTACTCTGCAGGACCACAAAACACAGATTAATCCTAACACACTAATAGTGGGGGACTTCAACACCCCAGTGAGCCCATTGGATAGACCAACATGACAAAAAAATAAACAGAGAAACATCAGAACTGAACAATACAATACACCAAATGGACCTCACAGACATCTGCAGAATATTCAACCAAAACACCAGAGAATATACTTTCTACTCAGCACCCCACAGAACATTCTCCAAAATTGACCACATACTGGGGCACAAAAGGAACCTTAACAAATACCAAAGGATTGAAACTATTCCATGAATTCTATCAGACCATAGTGCAATAAAGCTCAGTATGAACACCAGAATAAGTTCAACTAGCTACAAGAGCATATGGAGACTAAACAACACAATCCTGAATCCACTGTTGGTGGGAACGTCAACTTGTACAACCACTATGGAAAACAGTGTAGAGAACCTTTAAAAGACTCAAAATGAGCCTGCCACCTTACCCAGTCATACCACTCCTGGGTATATACCTCAAAGACTCATCCTACCACAAAGATAAATGCACATCCATGTTTATTGCAGCTCTCTTTACAATAGTGAAGAGCTGGAACCAACCCAAATGCCCCCCAACAGAGGAGTGGATGAGAAAAGTTGTACATCTACACAATGGAGTACTATTTAGCAGTAAAGAAAGATGACGTTATGAAATTTGCAGGTAAATGGATGGAGCTCAAAGCCATTATGCTAAGTGAAGTCCCAGTCCCAGAAAAACAGAGAATGGTTTCCCTCATTTGTGGATGATAACACCCCCCCATGAAAGGCAAGGTGAACAATATTTGTTATATTTCTGTTTATCTGAAAGCAACTATGTTGTTATAATGTAAATCTCTCAAATAAAAACAGTGTTTTCCCTCATTTGTGGATGCTAACACAAAATCCCCCCAGATGAAAGTCAAGGTGAACAACATTATTGTTATATTTCTGTTTATCTGAAAGCAACTATGTTGTTATAATGTAAATCTCTCAGTGGGCTCTAGAATTAACCCACTACTTATTTTCAGACTCTGTAATTACTGTATATGTGTGGGGAGTATGTATCCATATTTTAGAGTAATACAAAATTAGTGGAGGAAAATGTGAATTTCTTTTTTTTTTTTTTTTTGATACTAATGAAGTAACAATATATTGAGTAAGGATTTTTTACAACCAAACATACATAAAACAAGGTTATATGGGAATGGATTTATAAAGTTGAAGCAGGACATGAGAAATTACTGATAAAAACTACAAAAATTTAGTTATACAAAATGAGTAAGCCCTGAGAATCTTATATACAGCATGTTAGCCATAATGAACAATTTTTTTTTAATTTTTTTTGATGGTTTGTGGCATTTTATACAGCATTTCCAATTCATATCAGGCATATTCCCTTTCCCTTCCCACCCCACCCCCACCCCATCCCAGATCATGTATTCTGCCATGAACTGTCCTGCATCTTTCAGGTTTATTTTTTTCATTTTTAGCTAAATGATAATCCATGAGTAAAGCATCCTTCGTGCAAAACCATCTATAGACTGTTGTGCCCAAACCCCACAGTCCCCACATTCAGTGGAGGTTACAGGTTTTGTTCAATCAAGAAAATGTGAATTTCTAATGAAACAAAAAGACTGAAGAAGAGGCAGGACAGTTATGGTAGAATGCATGATCTGGGGTGGGATGGGGGCACTAGAAAAAGAAATATGCCTAAAGTGAATTGAAAAATGATGTCTGAAATACAAAGAAAACATAAATAAAAGCACAAAAAAATAAAATCAAAGAAAAAGAAAAAGTTTTCTTAATCAGGGATAAACAAACTGCAACCTCCCGTCCTATGCATATTGGCCAATTGTGGGTTTCTATGTTAATCACCATTTGCTACAAATGGAAATTTCCCTGGTGAGAGTGGAGAGATACCATCTTCTTATATAGAGAGAGGCTGCTTTGCGGATGTATCACATAGGGTGAAATGTCATCACAGATGGTTATTCTCTGCATTTGCCCAGCCCTGAACTCTGTAATAGTCTCTATGTATTGCAAACAGAAGCTTTTCTAATGAGGAGGTGAAAGGTATACTTCTCTATAAATATGAGGATGCATGGTAGATCTGTGACCTCTCCAAACCTTTGTACTTGACTAGGTATAAAATACCAGAAATGAGTTCCCTCCCATCAAATGAGCCTACTTAATTCATAGACAGCTCTTGATGTATAAGATAAAAGTGACACTACTGAACCTTGGATAGAAGGATATTTGGGGAACACAATTCAGACTCTACATAGCATACACACACAACACACACACAAACAACCCATAGATATAGATATAGATATAAATATATAAGATAAGATATATATAGAGAAGAGAGAGAGAGTGTTTATGTGTGTGTAGTATGAGAGTACATTAAATTGACAGGGAGCAACAGGAGGAGGTGTGGATAGTGGACAGGATCTAAATACCATTGAACATTATTATATGAAAATCACAAAAATTCAATAAAAATGAAAAAAATATTAACTGTAGATTTGTAATCCAGAAACTACAATTAGTGAAATTTGTGAAATGTTATCATAAATGATGGCTTATAAATGATCAAACAATATATCTAAATGAGTCATATATGAATAATCCTATAAGCACCTTTTATAAGCACCTTTTATTCACAGGTCAATTACCCATTTGTTTCAAGAAAATATCCATTTACATTAAACTGGACCATGGAAATATCTATTGAATTATACCAAGTTCTTAAAGTATATATTTTGATCTTCTCTTATACTATTAAATAATTGATCCCATAGCCCACTGAAAAGAGAGAGCTATCCCTGGTTTTGTATGTCTAAAATGAAGACAACTCTTCATATCTTTAAGGTGGAATATGTACAAATTATGATTCATGGATTCCACTGTGTCATTCTCATATCTGTGTGTTTTAATATTTTATTCTTAATTGTTCACCTCCCCCACTTCTTCCCTCCCACACTCTGACCCTGTCTTATTGATTCTCTTGTTCTGCCCTAACAAACTCCTCCCTTTATGCTTTCATGTCATAAGAATTGTATTTTCTCATCTCTCTGATTTCCCACTTCAGTTAAGATGTCCTTTCTTCTATTGTCATCTCTTTTCTACTTTGATCACATAGTTACACACACACACACACACACACACACACACACACAAATCTATTCTATTTTCTGTATATGATAGCAAATATATGGTGTCTATCTTTTCTGAGTCTGGCTTTTTGTTGAGATAAAATTATGATCTTCTGGGGCTGGAGAGATAGCCTAGCGGTTAAGAGCACTGACTGCTCTTGCAGAGGACCCAGGTTCGAACCCCAGCAACCACATGGCGGCTAAGAACTGTCTGTAACTCCAATTCCTGGAGAACTCCAGTTCCAGGGGAATCCGAGACCCTCTTCTGACCTCCGCAGCATTGCATGACACGGGTGCACAATCCTATATGCAGACAGTACATTCATACATACAAAAATAAATAAAAAATTTTTAAAAAATTGTGATCTTCTTGAAAGAAGATCATTCATCTTGAAACTATCTTAATTTTGGTTTTCTTTATGGCTGAAAAATTATAATTTTAGACATATATGTTCAAAGATGTATATATATATATATATGTGTGTGTGTGTGTGTGTGTGTGTGTGTGTGTGTAGATGTTTATACATAATTTTATGCATCTAAGTAAAATCCAGGATCTACAAATCTGACAGCTTATGATATTTGCCTTCTCCAGACTGACATATTTTATGATGTTCTCCCATTTCATCTATTTTCATGCCAATAATGGAATTTCCTTCTTCTTTACAGCTGAATAAATCTCCCTAAGCATTTATACCATATTTCCTTTATCTGTGCATCTGATGATGGATATCTAGGCAAGTTACATTTCTTGGCTTTTGTGAAAAGTGAAGAAAAATTAATGGATGTTCATGTAAAAGCCTATAGAGTCAAATTTGCCCTTTAATATGGTTCATCAAATGGAGCCTAGTAAACGTGCCAAGAATCTCATCCTTAAATGACTCTCCCTCTCTGAGCAGCCACAGCTCAACAATGCTTCCTCAGGTAGGGTTGGGTTTCTTACCCACTTCCCAGTGTCTATGTTGAGATTTTGTCTGGTTTGAGCTTGAGCTCATACTGTTACCATTGCTGTGAGTTCATATGGAGAATCTGTTTCCTCTTGATCTTCTATCACTTTTAGCTCTTACAATCTTTTTTTTCCACTTCTTTCAAAATTACCCCTAAGCCTTGAGAGGTACAAGATCCATAAAGGTTTCTTATTCAGGAATAAGCAGTCTACAGCCTCTTGTTTTCTTCACATTGGTGGATTGTAGTTCTTTATCACTGATATCTTTGAAATGATATGGAAACACTGTATCCATTGGTTTATTATGTGTGGCACAACAGAATGGCATAATCTGGGATCCCGAACTCTGATCCTAGTGTGCAAAATAAAATAAGCTTTCCAACGTAGTGACACCCTGGGTGTGTTATGAGCACAAGTCTAGAAGGGCATGATTAAGACTAGTGGGAGAGAGAGAAGTGCAGCATAAAGATATTTTAGAACGACCTGATACTGATAAATGTTTAACAAATTGCTCTGCTAGTTTGGATAAAAAAATAAGAAAACTATACTTTTTAAAGTTTTCTGACTTGTAGAATCATTCTTTAGAATTTGTAAATTGTTATATGACATTGACAATGATAGATTCAACTAAATGCTAACGCCAAAGTCATAGTATATTCAAGGAGGTGGGAATAGAAATAATAAGCTGACTTTAGTACCAGAGATAACTTACTGAGTGCTTTCGTACATAAGAAACATCAGTAAAATGGAGCAAGAAGTAAAGATAACACAGGCACAGGTAACATTTGTCCATTTGATCTTCATCCTTACCAGGAACCAATGCCAGATGCTTTCATAGGAAATATTGGCTAAGTTTTATTAGAAACAATGTAATGGAACCCAAAAGACCTACAGGATCATATACTACCTTAAATTTCATTTCAAATTTTCACATGTTCTGTGGGTGTCCAGATAATAATGTTTCCCAATTGAGCAAATATAGTACTATTTATTAAAGTTTGAAATTAACAATCATGACAAATCTGATTTGTCTGTAACATGTAGTTCAGTGTCTTTGTAAACAGCTCTTCATAAAGAAAGATCTGGCTTAGTGGGAAACTGAAATGTTCAGTTACTGACATTGTTAGCCTGTTCTCTACTGTAAGCAAGATCACAGCATCTTGACCCAAGACAGCAAATTAAATAATACAGATTCATAATTAAAGAAACATAAAGATAATTGAAATGTAACATAACTGTGTTTCAGGTTAATTCCTTAAATTGGCAATGTGGAACATTTTAAATTGCATACTGATGGACTGATTTAAAATTATGGAAAATAGGGGCTGGAGAGATGGCCTAGCGGTTAAGAGCACCAACTGCTCTTGCAGAGGACCTGGGTTCGATCCCCAGCACCCACATGGCGGCCGAGAGCCGTCTGAGACTCCAATTCCAGGAGAACTCCAGCTCCAGGGGGATCCGAGACCCTCTTCTGACCTCTGCGGCATTGCACGACACGGGTGCACAGACTTGCATGCAGACAGTACATTTGTACACATAAATAAAAAAAAAATTAAAAAAATTATGGAAAATAATAGTGTAGTAAAATTGGCAAAATGATAATCCTTATTTACATCATAAAATGTTTATATTCTCAAAATTAAATCAAATTCTGGGATGGAGAGATAGCCTAGCGGTTAAGAGCGCTGACTGCTCTTGCAGAGGACCCGGGTTCGATCCCCAGTACCCACATGGTGGCTGAGAACCGTCTATAACTCCAATTCCAGGAGAACTCCAGTTCGGGGGAATCCGACACCCTCTTCTAACCTCCGCAGCATTGCACGACACGGGTTCACAAACCTACATGCAGACAGTACATTCATACACATAGAAAATAAATAAATTAATTAATTAAATCAAATTGTTTGTATGATGCTATCATAGCCCAAATTCGTATAATTTGAAAATTACATAGGTAAATCATCTTCTTTATTTAGGTAATATGTGAAATATTTCAATTGCTAAATCTCTCAATTGAATACTTATTCTTTTTTTCTGGAGCCTATATCATTGTCACTATTGCTGAATTTAAGAAAACCCTTCTGTCATATTCCCCTATAAAAAAACTATGTAACTGATACGTATGTCAGAATATTATTAATGATAATTTTCTGATATCACATTTACCTATGCTTTTATCTCTATTTAGATTTTTAGTAAATCTTTAATTCAGATCTTTGTCAAATTTAAGAAACAGGGATATATATTTTTGTTTATATGTATATACTCAAGTTCAACTGTGATATAGAAAAATTGCATTGCTCCAGAGCACAAGGCAAGATTCATTATTCACTACGAAGGAATCTTACTGTCCTGACTCAGAGTTTCTCTCTCCTTTAACAACGTGTTGTATAGGTAGAGGCTGTTTAGCCATCTTCTCCTTTATTGTGGGAACCGAGTCTCTAGAAACCTCATCTTTGATATTTTAGCATTTTTGTGGGGGAACATAAAATCATTTGAAATTAATGTAATACAGTTTAGTGTATTTTTCCCTTGATAGGACAGTTATATATGGTTTATTGACTTTGTAAGAGACTATTTTTTATCGAATTTTTGCAAGGTTGAGATTTTGGGTAGGTTAACCTGCTTGAATAGATAAATTCACACTGCAGAGACATTTGGGAACATAAGTTAGATTTTTTTTTTCATTTGAAAGAAGAGCAGAAGTCCCCAAAGTGCCATAGTTTCTGACAATATTAACATATAGGAAACTATGAAACTATTGGAAGATAAGGCACTTCTTTCTGCTACATCTGTCACTATAAACCAATTTTTTTGAAGTTAGTAATTGTGCCTGAAAAGGATTCTGTTACATGTTGGCAAAAAATATAACTTTCAGTTTCAGGTGTTATCATCTTCTAAGATGTCTATGGAAACGTGTTTGCTCTTTAATCCACAACATTCATGGTTATTTCTTATGATTCTTTTTAAATTTTTACTTTATTAAAACAACTGCACACATGTATATATTTTACATGTTTTTGATTCCAGAATCACATGCAATGTATTTTGATCACTTGAGACCCTTTCCCCCTCCAGTCCCTTTCCACTACACCCCCTGATTTCATGTCTTCCATTATTATCATTCCATAACACAGATTAAATAAAAAATTAGCATTTTAAAACTTGCATTAAGGACTCTAAATATAAGAAATAATTTTCAACGAATTTCTACACTGGCTTCACTTTCTTCCAGATTCTTCCTTTCCATGTGATTCAACACAATGTCTCTATGTTTGCTTTGTCCCTAGTGCTGAGGAGCTATCACAGGGCTGCAACTCTGTAGTGGATTATTTCTCTTGGCCTCGATGAAAGTTTTGATCTTTGTCACTGAGAAGCAGTGTCACATGGGTATAGATGTGATACGTGTCATTTCATTCCTTGGTTCACATTAAACATGAATGACATATTGAGAGCATTCTGATTCCTGGGAAACGTTAGATAAAGGTAAATCTAAATTCTCCAACTCAAATAACACTTAGACAATTGTCACATCAAATTTCGTATTTAGATCATATTTTAGCAAAGACAAAACAGATAACTGGATGAGCATTCCTTTTCCTTTTCATAAAATAAATTATGTTAGATGTCATATACAGATATAATGTATATGAACAAATACATTTACTGTTTCTGTAGTAGAGAAGGAGGATAATTAGCTATTATTACTGAGAACTACTTACATCAAACAAACCAATAGAAATTTAGTATGAAAAATGTTTGGATTCATTTAAAAAATTATGTTTAGCCAGGCATGGTGGCACACACCTTTAATCCCAGCACTTGGGAGGCATAGGCAGGTGGATCTCTATGAGTTCAATGCCAGTCTGCTCTACAAAGTGAGTCCAGCTGGGACTAAAGGACGACCCTGTCTCAAAAAGACACACAAAATCTATGCTTGAATAACTTATTACATTTGAGTAAAGTGAGAAAATAAACTCATTAATTAACATCTAGACCAACCTTATGGTATATTATTAAATGCAGTTAGTTATGCACTATGAAACTAGTGTAAACTATAGGAGATTCATCTATAACCATAAAATGCTTTTTATCTAATAAGAGTCAACTTAATAACTTTCAAATAATCTTAATTTTAGCATTCATACAAAGATGAATGGTCAGATTCATTTTCAAAGCTAATATGTTTAGCCACGTACTTCGGCTATTCAACACAAAATTGGATTAAATAGTAGATTGGCTCATTCTATTCCAAAGAATAAAATTAATCCACTATATTCCCATCCTTGACACAAGAAGCACAAAGTTTAAGTAAATCACTTCCAACTAATTTCAGCAATTTTCCTATTTAGCTTTATTTTATGCTATGATAAAATTTGTATTTTAATTGCTTCCAAAAGCTCTAAGCAAGGATTTAAAAGAAGTTAAACAATTATTAGCATGCAAATCATCATTTTATATATTATTTATAGTTCTGACTTAGAAGATTAATATTGTTCCTCAATGATTTGATATAAACACATATGACAAGTAATTAAAGCCTATGTCTGCCTTATGTATATTCATCGTGTTGCATTACTTTTTTAAATTTATTTATTTATGTGTATGAATGTACTGTCTGCATGTAGGTTTGTGTACCAGTGTCGTGCAATGCCTTGGAGGTCAGAATAGAGCGTTGGATTCTCCTGGAATTGGAGTTAAAGATGGTTCTAAGCCCCATGTGTTGAATGCATTGTACATGTGTATGAATGTATATGCAAAGTGCATAATGAGTATACCTTACTAGATTTCCATTTAAAATATAAATATAAAATTATTAAAGTGGCCCCAGTATATCATCGTATAATCCTCCACAAGTGATTATTGACTACATATGATTGAGGCTGGGAATTGAATTCGGGTCCTCTGCAAGAGCAGTCAGCACTCTTAACTACTAGGCCATCTCTCCAGCCCCATGTTGCATTATTTTTAAAGCTGGGATATATTATATCATCCTTTATTATTCATTCAAATGGTTAGCTGTACACTTTATCAATTGAGTTTTTTTACAAGCATTCATTAAATGTTTACAATATGCCAGCAAAATGCTAAAATCAGAGGCAGCTGAACAAACGATTAAAATATATTATGTTACCTTGAGGCGCTCATAGATTACTGTGAATAAAATATCCAGAACAGAAGGGTACAGTAATGTGACAAGGTGTGGACACATTGAAGACCCAGACAAAAGGCTAAGCTCATGGAGCCCAACAGTGTATTCACTACAAAGAATCTTCATAAAATGATTATACTTGTAAAATGTCTAGAAGAATATGTAAATGATCAATATATATACACAGGATGTCCTGAGCATAATGTTGATTTATTTAAATAACATCATGCAGGAAGAATCTAAAATATGTTCCGTGACAAGTCTATAAATTAACATAAATAGAAACAAGCCTGACGATTCAGGAAACACTAGAGCTTGGTGTCCTATACTCTGCTAAAATGGGACATATGTACAGCAGTACCTCTTAACATCTAAAAGGGTTCTGACCACTGACGCTTTCTTCTATGCAAAGCAAAGTGATTCACATCTTCTTTGTCATGGGCTTGCAACTTGAAAATTAATACACATATCCAAATACACATGTTCATTACAGCACTGTGTTTAAGGTGTAGATTGGTTTACATATTGTTTTTACTTAGGAAAATTTTCTTCTACATTGAATTTCATCAGAGTGTTTTAAGTTAAAATTCGAGTCATATTTTTTCGTTTGACACTAAAATATATCTCCAGATGTGCACAGATTACAATAGTAGAGCATTCAAATTGATTTTGAAGCTAAAGTCAATGTTTTGGCTAATTCTTGTTCTTTGAAAACATTTACATGGCTTTTCCAGGGAGAGAGAATCCATGCAACCCCATTGTGATTTACATACAGGCAAAGCTCCATGAATGCTGTGTTATTGTGAATTTCCGGACAAGTTTTAAACTACTGAATTAAAATTTGTAAATTACTTTAGTGTTAATTTGATAAACATGAGCACATTTTTCTTTTCTCATCAGTTATTAATTATATTAACAACAGCTATTAAAATTTACTTTGTGTTTGAGGTAATTTGCAGGATTATATTCTTGTGTATTTTGTGTCTCTTCCTGTCAATTGTATTGTCTGATCTAGGCTGAAATTAATATTTAACATTATCTTAAGCCCTAAAAGAACCCCTACGTGGATGATATGGAAGTTAATAATAAATGCATTGTGTGTGAATGTATATGCAAAGTGCATAATGAGTATACCTTGCTAGATTTCCATTTAAAGTATAAATATAAAATTATTAAAGTGGCCCCAGTATATCATTGTATAATCCTCCACAAGTGGTTATTGACTACATATCATTGAGACTAAGATACAGAAGAAATCTGTATTATAAATGATCACCTGGTAAGAAGCTACAACATATCTAATCTCTGATATATACATGCTACACCATTTGTTTCAGAGAACACACATACTGTCATTTGTACTCTATCAATTTTTTTTTTAGTTTTTCCCTTTTTTTGGTATTTTTGAGGCAGGGTCTCCCTTTTAGTACCAGCTGTCCTGGAGATCGCTCTGTAGACTAGGCTGGCCTTGAACTAACAGAGATCCACCCACCTCTACATCCGGAGTGCTGAGATTAAAGGTGCACATCACTATGCCCTGCTACTCTATCAGTTTTGTACAATTGTTTGCATGACTATGTAACTTAGCATAACTTTATAGGACTATATTTTACTATTTCTTAAATTTATTGTTATGGTTTTTATTTTATTTTTATCAATATTTGTTTTTATTGTTGTCATTTGAGACATGGTCTCTTTTTTGCCCCAGATAGATTGGAACTCACTATGTAGAACATGCTGGACTCAATCTCATAGTGATTTACCCGATCCTGTTATCCCAACTGCTAAGATAAAAGGCATGGCCCACCATGGCTGGTGTCTGTGGTTTGTGGTTGCTTGTTTGTTCTTAACACTGACATATATGGGTAACCAAAGTTCTGTTAATGAAGTTTTACAAACAGTGTTAGGAAAGGTGAGTAAATAGTAGCTAATAATAAAAAAAAGTAAAGATACAAATAGCTGGAAATTGATAGGAAAAAAATCTACAGAAAATTCACAGTTTGACTCCAGCAATGTTGTAAAAATTATTTCCAATTTCTATTATTTGATTAACAAATCATATATCTAGCATTAAAGAAACAGAGGTTTTATCCACCAGCATTTTAATAAAATGGGCTAAAGTGGTCTGAAATAAATTGTTTGCAAACAATAGAAAACTTCTGTTAAGATAACAGATGGGTTTTATGTTCTTCAACTACTAACTTTTACATTGGATAAATTCAATAGAACTGCTTGATACCACGGGTGTGGAAAAAAAATGTGAGAATTGAGAGAATTATCACAGTTCTTTGATTACTTGGAAGTAAGCTGATTTAGATAAAAATATAAAGTCCTACTGTCAGAATATGTCAGTGAATCAGTTGTTAGCTCTGAGACCTGTGAATCGTAGGAAAAGAAGAGATTCTTATACTTGGCATGAATGGCTTCCAGCTCACCATAAGTAAATATCTCAGTCCTACAATCACAAGAACTACAGCCTCTCTTTTAGAATAAGCTAGGAAGTTGAGATTTTCTAATACTTTCTGACTAGAGCTCAGCCCAAATTCTTTTTTTTTAATTTTTGATATTTTATTTTTTTATATTATTCC
Source organism: Rhizomys pruinosus (assembly GCA_009823505.1). Classification (NCBI taxonomy): domain Eukaryota; kingdom Metazoa; phylum Chordata; class Mammalia; order Rodentia; family Spalacidae; genus Rhizomys; species Rhizomys pruinosus. Next base: position 3,104,309 of record VZQC01005063.1, on the reverse strand, counting down.
AAAATATTCAGTCCACATTCTTACTATAACTTTATGAGTCCCGAGAAAAGAGCTCAATAGAGAAAATTAGATTTTTCACTGACAACTGTGGGAAAGCTTATTTTGTGTTCTATTAAGATGCTAAAAAGTTAGGAACTGCTATAATATGCATTGCAAAGGTACACATCACCAACTGATAGCTGAGCGCTTTATAGTGTAATGGTCAATTGTGCTCTTTGAATATCTTGTGTTACATATTTGAAATTAGAGCATTGCAAGATGCAATGTAAATGTAAGAAATCTGAATCTTCTTTCCCTCACAAAGAAGAGATGGACAAAAATTTAATGATCCCCAAATAACTGAGAAATTGAGTAATGTACATATAGATATTGTGGTGGTTTGAATGAGTGTCCCCCATAGGCTCTAGGTATTCAGATGTTTGTCTCCAGTTGGTGGCGCTGTTTTTGGAGTTCTTGGGGTATGTGGCCGAGCTGGAGGAAGTGTGTCACTGGGGGCAGGCTTAGTGAGTTTTAACAAGCCTCGTGAGTCACTCTCTCTCTGCTTCCTGTGCTCTTTTCGAGATGTGACCCTCCCTCGGCATGCTGCTCCAGATCCAGCTGCCATGCCTCCCACCACAATGGACTCTAATTCCCTGGAACCATCAATCGTAAGCTCAAATAAACTCTTCCTTTTATAAGTTCCTTGGTCATGGTGCTTTATCACCGCAACAGAAAAGTGACTAATACAGTAATTTGGTACCAGAGAGTGGGTTGTTGGCTGTGAAGAACTTGACCATGTGGATGTTTGGAGAAATGTGGAAGACTTTGGAACTTTGGGCTAGAAAAGCTGTTGACTACTGTAAGCAGAGCTTAAGGGGCCATTTTAGTAGAAGCCTGGAAGAAAGCATGGCTGCAAAGAATGTAGTTCCAGAGGAAAATAAAGACTTAGGCAGCAACCAGGATATTTTGATAAAGAGTCTGACAGCAGTTTGCCCACAGCCCAGATGCTTGCCTGATGCTAAGTTGAAAAGCTGTGGACTGATGTCTTTGGCCGAGGATATTTCAAGACAGCCTAATGTAGAAATGGTGGCGTGGCTTTTAATGGTGAATATTGTGCAGCTCTACAGTGAAGAAGCACAAATGGGGCAGAAAGAAATGCAGAATGTACAGTTTGGATCTGATAACTGCACTAGGAAGATTAAAGGTGGGGCCAAGGCTTGTGAAGGAGAGTTTCCTTTTGATAAGGAGATTAAAGTGATTAAGGAAGGGCCTCGAGATTTACAAGTGAACAAAAGAATCAGTACCTTCAGGGCAAGACCACACCCAGCTAATCCTCCAGCAAGTCCAGGGCAGAGAAAAATTGCAAATGTGGTTAAAGTAGGAGAGATTCCATCCTGAACTTGCAGCCAAACTTGGCAGTTTCATTCACATGGTACTGGCTTTAGAGGCATGAAGTTTGCAAAAGTGAAGGGGTCATCAGTTCTTCCTCCACGGTTTCAGAGAGCTGCCAAGGTCAGGCAGAGTGCAGCAGGGGTGTCCCTGAATAAAGAAGGCCCTGAGAGGTCATTGCGTGAAGCTGTGAATGTGAAGCCTGTTTGGCAGTGGAGACCCCAAGAAGACTTTTGAGATGTCAGACCTGTGAGATATTTGCCAAGGAGAGCTGCATACCAGCCCAAGAAAGAGATGTATGTTGCAAGCAAAGCTGGAAGAGCTGAGCTATCTAAGCCCTTTGGAAGTCAAGTCCCAGAAGTTGCATGTGGAGCTACTGGACTTGGTTTTTGCCCTGCTGGTTTTCGGTCTTGTTTTGGTCCAGTATTTCCTCACTATGCCTCTATTCCTCCCTTTTGGAATGGGACTGTGTATTCAGTTCCAGTGTATGTTGGGAGTATGTAATTTGCCTTTTGATTTTACAGGAGCTTACAGTTAAGAGATTGGCCTGAGTCTCAGAAGAGACCTTGGACTGTGGACTTTTGAATGGCATTGAGACTGATAAAGACTGTGAGGACTTTTAAGGTTGGACTAAATGCATTTTGCATTTTATATGGTCAGGAGCCTATGGGGGCCAGGGAGTGGAATGTGGTGGTTTGAATGAGTGTCCCCCATAGGCTCTAGGTATTCAGATGTTTGTCTCAAGTTGGTGGCACTGTTTTTGGAGGTCTTGGGGTGTGTGGCTGAGCTGGAGGAAGTGTGTCACTGGGGGCAGGCTTAGTGAGTTTAAACAAGCCTCGTGGTCTACAGTCGCTCTCTCTCTGCTTCCTGTGCTCTTTGCGAGATGTGACCCTTGGCATGCTGCTCCAGATCCAGCCGCCATTCCTCCCACCACAATGGACTCTAATTCCCTGGAACTGTCAATTGTAAGCTCAAATAAACTCTTCATTTTATAATTGGTCATGGTACTTTATCACAGCAACAGAAAAGTGACTAATATAGATATAATGGGATATTTGGAGGTAATTTGATCCTTAATTAATAAAGCTTGATAGATAAACCAGAAAGTATGACAAAATGAGACTTTGCTGCCTAGTACTATATTTTTTCGATACACTTTCTACTTATTGAAAGAATAAACTAACTTAAAATTATCTTTATTTTTAATGAAAACTACATAATATTTCAATTAAGGAATGCCAGCAGAAAAGTTTGCTTTCCTAAATTCTTTAGTATTTTCCCAAATTACACTTAAAACTTTGTGATTATAGTAATGAATATATATGAATTAATTTGCCAAGACTGATAAATAGTACTTAGCTATTGTAAACAAAACCCTAAAGTAAAGAAGTCTTTTTATCTTACTTTAAAAGAAAAGAGTTTGGAAGTACATGTGGTAGAATACTGTATTCACAATTCTGGGTATCATGTTATTTAAATAAAAAGGGAGAAAACATTTTGTTTGTCAAAATCCAGTTTCTAGGAAGAAACAAAGCATTAGAAACAAAAGCACTAGATATTATAATTTATTTGCAACTTTCTTGGATCAAAAATGCTAAACTGTATACTGTTACACTTCCCAATCATTATTAAATTTATATTGATTCTTCTTTCATTGTCACACTTGGAAAATTCCAACTTAAGTTCATTAAACTGGAAGTGGTACCTTGTATTTTACCATCACTTACCTTCATAGTATACTTTAAACCATCACTTACCTTCATAGTATACTTTAAAACCATGAGCACTAACGGCAAAATCACTGGTCAAACGTAGTGAGAACACAGATTTAGTACTTGTCACTGGTGGTGGGAGGTGGAATCCTGTTAACCTAGAAAGCAAAATGAAATCAACTTTTAGTGACAGACTCATTAAATATAATAGAATTTATGAGGAAAGTTAAATTAGTTTTATCAGACTCTCAAACTTTCTGTAAATGTATATGTGCTGTTGCACCATGAGAATCACAGGTAAGCCTTCAAATGTACTTGTATTAAGCACCTATCAATATACTTCATTTAAACATATATGTGTACATTATTATTATATAATGTGTAGCACAGGTGTCATTTAAAATCTTCATTTGTTCCAGTTTCATAAATAAGCAGTTCTGGGCATGACCTTTTAGAAGAAACATTTAAAGTATGTTATTCTCTTGAAGATGACGCCATGTGCCCATTTGTGTTCATGTGTGCTTGTGTATGGTATGTGTGTGGGTGCTTTGTATGTGTGAAGCTAAGTGTATATGTGTTACATAAAATAAGAACAATGATAACCTAAATTTAAAATCATGAAACTGAAATTAGTACAATTCAGAAATGATTTGGTGGTGGGTGAAATAGCTTTGAGGCCAAGATCAACAGCTGTTCTTGCAGAAGAGCAGAATGCAATTCCCAGAACACACATGGCAGATAACAACCGTCCATGACTCCAGTTCCAAGGGAATCAGACACCTTCTTCTGACTCTGCAGGCATTGCCTGAGACAGGTGTACTTACACACATGCAGGCAATATATCCATATGCATAAAATAAATATATTTTTCAAAACCTTAAAATTTCAAATGATTTTATCACTTTATGACACAATTCTACTAAGTTATGTTAACAAGGTGAAAATTACTATTTATAATATTATCTAACAAATATTTCATATGTTCTCTAGATAATAGTGGATATAGTTTCTTAATATTTCACAAAAATGCAAATTATTTGTATTGTAGAATGCAAAATAGTATCAACGAATATTATGTATTGTGTAACATTAAAACCTGTTGGCACATCTTGAACTTGTTGCAAGATCACTCATCCATTAACTCTTTTAAGCACCACATATCAGTCATTTGAAAATGTTGGTACCACAAGTAAGTAATGGGAATCTTCCAAAGATTGGTACATTCCACTTTATAGCACAAAAAATGCACTTTTTTATTTCTAATGATATCAGAGAAAATTAAATATAAAGGACCTGTAAATGTTCAGTTAGATTAAAATCTTCTAAATATTTAATTCATCATTGACAATATAATTTATCAGTTGTTTCTTTGAAGCCTCGAAGTAAGACTTGAGAGAAAACATATACAATAAGGTAAAAAAACCAATATTAAATACAATTAACCATAGTGTACTTCAGTTATTAATTATATAGTTATCAATTATATAATTATCTCTCCTGAGATAAATGATAGTAGACTATCTACAAGCTGTGTTGTCAACTCAAAAACATACATCTTTCTCCTTAAAATGCCTAGCATATTTTAAAGGCTCAGAAGACTTTTAGGAATATTCTGTGCTTTGTCACATAATTCACCAAAGAGTATTATGGTTGACAAAGATTTAATGAAATTATCTCATTATAGTTTCATGTTAGACATACTTTAGTATAACTGGATTATTTCTTCTTTGGAAGCAAAGAATAATTGACTAATGACTTCTATTGTGGTAATCTTTCTATGCTACTACTTAGAATTTTTAAGTATCATGATTCTCATATCTTGAGGAAAATTTTTAATGCAATAAAAATAGCAAATGATAGCTCAGTAGTCTTATGGAAACAATTTTAACTTTGGACCATTTGAAAATGTCTCAGGTCCTTCAGAGATGTATGACTATGGGCATAGAAAAGTCCATTGCATATATGTGTGTTTATATTGTAATGTATATAATCATGTATATTTGTATGTAGAATGATTCATATTCATTGTAATTTTGTGTATATCTGAATTCTACAACTTGTCCAATGTGTTTCCATTAGCAGACTTCTTAAGTCTGGGGAATAATTTCTCTAGAATCTAACTCACACTCAAATCTTTGAGTCTCTCTTTTTTATAATGTTTTATTGATGTTTTGTGTATTTCAGACATCGTTTCTCAGTTCAATTTAGATATATTCCTCTTTCCTTTCCCCCCACCACACCCTGGATCATGCACTCTGCCATAACTGTCCTGCATCTTTCTCTCAGTCTTTTCTCTTGCTATGTAAGTTGCATCCCCTAAGGTATATAATGAAAGCATTTTGTTGGTTTAAAAAATTGTGATGAAGGTAAGATTCGTCACAATTTTTTAAACCAACATAATGCTTTCATTATATACCTTAGGGGATGCAACTTACATAGCAAGAGAAAAGACTGAAAGATGAAACTTACCTTCTAGGAGCCTCAATGGTTTTAATACAAGAGACTTTCTTAACCCCCCCCCCAATAGAACAAGGAGAAATATGATGATGATGTCGTCCTCCAACTGTAAATTGGAGACAACTATTATACAGGTAATCTCTTATAAAACCGATAAAACTGCCTTCTTGAATTGACTAATAGACATAGGAACTGTGAAAAGGATTATTCTCTATTCAGAACCAAAGACAATACTAAAGTCTCCTTAATCTATGCACTTAAGCAAAATATATTAATCCAGGAGCTCTGACAACGGCAATTGATTATTCCACCAAGGAGATGTTGGCCAGGGGATCCAAGCCCCCACAAAAGGTAAAGGCTCCTTGCCTCTAAACTGGGATACCTGCAAGAAGAGAGGCGATAAGGCCCTGCTGTCAAAGACCTGATGTTAACATGGGAAAGATCTATCGAGACCACACATGCAAGTGTACAGATGGTCTCTGGAATACCAGAGAGTGTTACCAAAGGCCACTATACCAATAAAGCAAATATGGGTCTCCTTGAGTCAAGCAAGACTCTTCCGTCAGCACCAGCTACACCTCACCTGCCTGGAAATAATGTGCAGCAGAGGCAGCCATATGCCTGGATGTCCCAAATCTAATTGGCTATTGGCTCTCTCCTTGGAGGAATAACCCATGGCCGATGCCACAAGCTTGCACCCTCTAATGGTCAGGAGATGTTATAAGCCACAGTAAGACCCTGTCATATTCAACAGAAAAAAAATGTAATTCATGGATTAACATACCATCCAAATAACTGTGTCTATACCAAAGTAACATATGATAACAATTAATACTGTTTAAATACCTATATATCTAATTGCTTGTGCTTCATTAGTAGGAATGAAAGGTTATTCCTGGACAAACTGTCATCCTATGAAAGAAAACAGACAGAAGTGACCAGAGTCCAAGACAACAGCTCCAGAAAAAGTTGACTGTTTTGCTTCTCATCCACTTGTGCCTCCTGTTTAAACCTAGGGAAAAATCTGCAGAAGAGAGGGCGTGGTAGAATGTAAGGGCTGTGATTGGTGTGAATGGTGAACCTACAGCAATATAGCCTGGACACTCATTTGATCAACTTGAATGAACATACAAGTCCCCCCCTGCTGGATGGTGGGACCCTTGGGCTGTGTGGGTTTGGGCACAACTGCTTGCAAATTGGTTTTACATGAAGGATGCTTGTACTCATAAATTACCACCTATTGCTAAAAAATGGAAAAAAAAACTGAGAGAAAGATGCAGGACAGTCATGGCAGAATGCATGATCTGGGATGGGGTGAGGTGGGATGGGGGGAAGGGAAGGGGAAATATGCCTGAACTGAATTGGATTATGATGTATAAAATACACAAAACATCAATAAAAAATTGTGATGAAGTTTTTGCAAAGTATCCATATGCATTCGTTCATGGATTTGCCTGTGCACAGTCATGCCTGTGGAAGTCAGGGGTCAGTATTGCCTATCTTTCTCAAACATTCTCCACATTATTTTGAGGGACAGGATATTTCAGAGAACCTGGATTTCACTGCCAGCTACACTGGCTAATCAGAGGCTTCCAGAGATTCTCCTGCATTCCCAGCCCTGTGCACCCACAGGCTTCCAGAGATTCTTCTACCTTCCCAGCCCTGTGCACCCAGAGATTCTCCTTTGTTCCCAGCCCTGTGCACCCACTCCCTCCCAGCACTGGGATTGCAGACATGTGCTAATGCTTCTGGAGTGTCCCTGAAAGCTGAGGATGGAGAATCGTGTGCTTATGATAATTCAGCAAGCACTTCAACAACTGAGCCTTCTCCCCAGCATGTATGTTTATTTGCTATTTCTTGGCTCATATTTAGAGCTGCATATTTTGCTCAAAGCATATAATAGAGCAATAGTTTTATTGGTACCAATGTACATCTCATTTGTTGTTTAGTCAGATAACATTCTCAGCATGAACTTTAATATTCATTGATGCTCTATGAAGCAGATATTATAAAAGTTTTATTATGAAAAATAGAGTTATTATGTTTCCATCTGTAGTTGAAATTGCCACAAACGTATGCAACTCTCATTATTACCTCATAGTTATGTAGGTCTCTGCATAGCACAGCTCTGCTTATTGTGTGTTTAGAGTTCCACAAGTCTAAAATTATGGTGTCTCTTGGGCTCAAGGCCTTTCTGGAGGCACTAAACTACATCTGGTTCTAATTCAAAGCAATGCAGCTCTTGCCATATTTGAACTACTCTATGTAGTTGTGGAATGAAGCACCCTGTTTCCCCCGTGGCAGATGAATTGAATTGTTCTGATTCTGGACTTCGTATGAATTCATTACTCATTTTGTAGCCCACTTTCTGCATCACTAGAGAATGTGCTGGTTGTCATTTTCATTCTTCTAATTTCCTCTTCTTTTGACTCTTCTCTAAGCTCTTATTTCTTTTTCTTTTACCATCAGTGAAAGAGAGCTCTCTGCTTTTATATTTTAATGCAACAAAATTATGCTAAATGTATCTTCCTATTTAAATATCTATAACTACTATTCCATCTTAAAAGTTTCTTGTTCCATTAGAGAACATTTTTATATGTTGCTGAAGAACCATTATTTTATCAATTTTAATTATCATTAGTTAGATACAAAATTCAGAATACAAACTTTGGATGACTTTATTAACTACCTTTCTAAGATAAATGTATCTTTTAAATCTGTCAACTACTGATTAAAGGCATATGAAATGTTGTGAATTATGATTATAGGTTTCTTGTACTTTTGTTGTTCGTGTATGTTTATAAAAAATGAAATATACAGACTAAGGGGTGGAGAGATGGCTCAAAATTTAAGATCACTGATTTGGTTCCCAGCAACCACATGGTGGTAACAACGTTCTATAATGCTGTTCCAAAAAAAATCTAAATCTATTTTCTGTCCTCTGTAGGCAATGCATGCATAGGTACAATTACATATATGCAGGCAAAACATTCAAATGCACAAAATAAATAAATAAATAATATTAAAAAGGAAAGAAAAATGAAAAAAATAAAGTACTCATCTTACAAACAGCTTTTCTGATAACTTGATCAAAAATTTCAAATTAACCTTATCTATCTCAATATTTAACTGTGATTATAATTGTATCTTCAACTTAAATAAGGAATTTTAGGAATTATAATCAAACAAATATTCCACAAAATATTCTAAATGCATCAATTAGTATAACATAAATTTGAGTTTCAGGGTATTAGGGCTGCTACATGATTACACAGAAATTCTATTTTTAAATTTATTTTATATTACTTATTATTTTTATTTTATGTGTGTGAATGTATTGGTTGCCTCTAAGCAAATGTACCTTAGTATGCAATGCCAATGAATGTCAGAAGAGGGCTTCAGATCCTTTGAAACTGGATTTTAGAGATGGTTGTTAGCTGACTGGTGGGTGCCAGAAATCAAACCCAGGTCTTCTGCAAAAACAATCAGTGCCCTTAACCACTGAGCAATCTCTCCAGCCCCAAAAATTCTATTTTTAATCATGGAATAAATTAATATTTATGTATGCACAAAAGATTTTCTTTGTAGAACTTTCTGGCAGTTCAGTAACAGATTCCTGAAAATATCAATAACACACAAATATATTATGGCATGAATGTTAGTGTTTTCTTTATATGATTAAATTTTTACATGTTGGGGTTGAAGTGATAGATCAGCTGATAGTTGCAGAGGACCTGTGTTTAGTTCCCAATACCCACAGGGTGGCTTAAACCCATCAGAAGGATTCAACACTACCTTCTGGCCTCTGTGGGCATTGCAGGCAAGTGGTGCCCTTACACATGGGCAACCAAACACTCATACACATAAATTAAAAAAAAAAAAAGAATATCTTGAAAATGTTCAAAAAGTTATTAAATGTTAAAAAGTTATTAAACTTAATTTATGCTTCATATATATCAATGTGTGATGACATTGTATAGTGAATGACATTTTATTTATTCTGGCTTGCTTTTAGCAAAAAAAACCAGCTCAGAAAGAATCAGTAAATTATTTAAATTCATCCATCCAACAGTGCTGGAACAGAGTTACAAACTCCTAACTTCTGACTCCAATCCATTTCTTACCTCACTAAGATTTTCCTATGAGAAAAATGATTTTTCAATAAAGGCTGAATGCATTTTTAATAAAACCCATAGATAGGATTTTCCTGACAAGAGAATGATTTTTTACCCAAAACATAATTTTCAGTCACTTCTACTGGCCAGGGCTGGCTCATGACTATGAAGTCACAGAATGAAGATCATGAAAGCAGTTCAGAATTCTGCTGCAACTGCACTGGCCAATGCCTTGAAGGAAAATCATCAGTACTTAGCTGAGCTACTTCCCCTCTAAAGAAAGTAAATGAAAATGATATAGAAAAGTTTCATGCATGTTCAACAAACTTTTGATATAAATTTCCTTTACCTGTTTTTCTAAAAAAAATTAAAATTAAGGAAATCAGCTGATACAAGGCTGAATTTTATTGATTTGTTAAATAACTGCTTTGCTTTGCACACAGGACCCCTGCAAAGATTATCATTTTCTCCCACTGGATGCTGATTTTTCAAAATGCATATGTACTCAGGCTAAGTTATCATTTCCTTTTATTATATTTGATATCATGGGAATTACTACACTTACTACCCTCTTTTTTATGTTTCATTGTTATTTAATTAATTGTTTGTTTTTCAAGGACCCGGTATGGTATATGGCTACTACTTTAGAATATTAGCTCATCCAATACTGTAGCACAATATGCTTGATTCTTGCTATATATGCTCCACCTTGTCTTCATATCCATGTACTCCCTGACTCTTTGCACTTTACATTTTACTAGTGAAGAGACTCACCAGAAGCTATAGCTTCTGCATAGAAAGATTGGACAGTTGAGACTGCATCACCACACTCCTCATACCATATAAGATTTCCTCTTACAAAGTTGGGGAACACTGAGAATCTTTCATTCTAAGTATAAGCAGTCACAAGGAGAATTATGAAACTTAAAAGTTGACATCAGAGACTAATATGAAAAGTACTATAATACTTATTTGGAAATTAATAAAAAATTGAAAGAAATTCAAATGACAAGAAAGCCAATTAAACTCTCAATGCACATGTTCTTTCAATAATTCATTGTTCACAGGGATTTTTTTTTCCAAGAGAAGAAAGATGGAAAAAGACAGAGTGAGCTAATTAGTGTATGGGAAGAGGAGATAAGACAAAAGAAAGTCAGGGAACATTATTTTTAGAATAAAAGTGTTTATACTGCTAAAATCTTTGGGTTATTTTAATGTTAAATAAAAAATTCATGTTGATTTCTGAAATCTAAGAATATTTACCAAACATTAGCTTCATTAACACAATGACTCACAATATTATTTCCATTATTCCACACATGACATGCTACTAAGATTAATATATTATATCAATAGCATTTTAACAGTGACTACTCATTACAGTAATATTTTTGAGTATGAATTCTCTGACAAGTTCACTTTTGTTTGACAGTTCTTAAAAATAATACAGAGATGTGCAGTGAATATTCTGTGGAAACAGACTATAAAATTTCAAATAAATCAGGAAAATGAAAATAAGTTGAAAGAAGCTGATATTTAAAATACTATCAATAAGATTAGGCAATATATGTGACAGATATCCATGGCCTTTTTATATTTTGAGACATGAAACTTACCATAATTCAGGATAACATCAAAGTATCAATAATGATACTATAGAAAAAAAAATAAATTGGTGGCAATATTTGAGTAATTGTATCACTTATTGATAATATTGATAAGAGTTCCTCAAATGCAATCATGAGTCACATAATATTTGGATTTGAAGAAGAAAATGTAGAGATCATCTTATAAAATTATAATAAAACAAACATTTATTACTGGACAAACTGTGCTTTAATTTCTGTCATTATTTTATATGTATGAGTGTATTGCCTGCACGTGTGTAAGTGCACCCTTTGCCGTGTAATGTACACTGAGTCAGAAGAAAGCATCAGATTCCTTTAGAACTGGCATTAGCAACAATTGTTACCCACCATGTGGGTGCAGGGAATCGGACCCAACTGAGCCATCTCTCCAGGTGCTTAATTTCTGTCTTAACTGACTTTAATATTTAGTATTATAAATCTGTAACTTAATAATATATTGTATTATAGAGTTTAATTGTTTAATAGGCAGCTTTGTAAATACAACTCTGTGATACATAATGATGAAATTTTGCAATGATGCATTTCTGAGAATGACTCCCTGTCATTAATGATACATGGATATGAAATCCTAGAAAATTCAGTGTGAGATGGAAATTTCATTATATTTGGAACTGGTGTTAGGTAAATATCAATATTAAAATGGATGGAAAAACAGGTTATAGAGAGATGATACATAAATGGATAATTAATAGATAAAAGACAGATATGTGGTAAATAGGTAGATGATAGGATAGCCATGGAGTGAAAAGTAGGTAACTAGTCAATACTCATTTCTCCTCTTTCAGTTCTCTCCATTGTTCAGAAGAACCTTCCAGTCTAAGACTAAGTCTTCCCAGAATACCACTAATTGTGAGCAAGATTTTGCCAATAAGGCATTTTCTTAAGTCTTAAATTATGCCTAATTATCTGTTATGATTGATGGGCCCATTTGTTTAAAATGGGATTTATTCACTTGGTTACCAGATTATGGTCAAAGCTATCATTTGGTTTCTGTAAATAATTGAGCTCCCTGCTAGTATTATTTAATTATTCCAATAAATTCTGGATTCACTGAAATTCAATATCCCAATCTTAATCTTAGAACTTAGTGTTTGGATTATAACATTTTTTTATAATTCTGATGGTTACAGAGTATAAAACTACCAACATATGAAGAAAACTTTCCTTCTATCAAGATTAGAGCCAGATGATACCATCTCACTCTATCTAGAGACACCCTATCATTCTTCCAAGAGAGTTTGGAATTTGGTGTTGAAGATTAGTATCATATCTAAGACTCGAGTAATACACTGAGTAAATAAATAACAGGGCATAATTTGGCCTCTGTATACAAACTCCTACTGGAATTTGTAGAGATCAGAGTGTATACTGAACATGAGTGTATTAAGATGAAACAAAAGTGGGTTTAACATATTATTGAACATGTGTCAAGCACATAATTTTAAAAATTTGACTAGATAAAATTATCCTAATGTAACTGTGATTAATTCTTAGTGTTAAACTCATCACATTTATAATTTACTGCTTTAAAGATACTGGACTAATATCAAATTACTAATATGAAGCTAATTTGTTTTCCAGTTACAAATATTAGATTATGAGATTATAGCTGCATAGACTACTGTTTCTCAAAAGTCTTAATATGCTCATTAACAGGGTGAAATGCAGGGTGAAAATAGTTTAACATAGAGTTAAATGTCAAACCTTTGTTCACTGAGAACCATAAATTCATTACATTTTTAAGTTTTCTCACTGGATCATTGAGATTGCCTTTGGAATTACAGGTAATTATAGCTTTAAAGATCACTGATTTATGAAAAAAGAAAAAATAATGAGTAAATGACACAATAAGATGATTTTAAAGTATTCACAAAAGAACAGAAATTATTGTGTTGTGAAGTTTTGCCCAGACTCTGTCTACAGGTTACATGGTGTTTTAGGACTTAGTAAAGGTAAATAAGTGTATATTAAACAACATTGGTTTAAAGGTTTTGATAAAAACGGTAGTGCATTTGAGTTAATTGGAAATATAAATTGTTGTCCACATTTGTTTTACTTAAAATCTGTATAACAATAACTTTGGAATTGGCACATATAAATGTTCTCTATAATTTTTCTGTTGTATAGTATCATCTTGCAGCATTCTCTTTTACCTGAAGGATGATTTAACTTAAGGAATTAAGTTTGCTTCCCAAGATAATGACATACAGTCACCCAGAACAGCTTGGGTGAATTTGATGAAATCTGTGCCTTGATTCATGCCTATAGGTATGTGTACTACAACTGACTTTTTGCTACTCATGGGTCAAAAAAAAAAACCTAAAATAAAAAGGGGGGTACAGATATATATGAAGCCTTTTTGTCAAAAACTTTGCAATTTAAATCTTAAAACTAACTATGGGAAAAGATTTGTATGTTCCCACAGGTCAAAATGTCACCAACTTAATGGCTGAGAAAGAAAAGATACAGCTTTGCATTGTGTAGGTTGTAGCAGGAACTGCCAGCAGAAAGGTTGGCCCATAAGGGAAACAACCTGAACCGATTAAAGTCCAAAATGACAGCTCCAGAGAAAATAGACTGTTTTGCTTCTCACTTGTGCCCCTTTCCCGAAGGAAGCCTAGGGAACAACTTGCAGAAGAGGAGGCATGATAGAATGTAAGGGCTGCGGAGAGACTGGGGTGAATCATGAGACTACAGCAAAATAGACTGGACTCCTATTTGATCAACATGCTTGTGCATACAAGCTTCTCCAACTGGACTATGGGAACCTTGGGTTGTTCAAAATTTGGACATAGATACTTGCAAATTGGTTTTACATGAATGTTACTTACATTCATTGCTTATGCTTAATAATTTGGCTCACTTCAAAAAAATGCACCAATTACATTATATTGTATGACAAACTGAGTAACATCAATTATCTGAAAATAACTGTCTATTATATTGTAGAATTCCCTTTAAAAATAACAACTAAAGAAGAAAAAAAGATTAATGAATATCATATATATATATATACAAATGAATAATCAAAAAAAAAAAAAAAAAAAAAAAAAAAAAAAAAAAAATTGCTAAAAAAAAAAAAAAAAAGAAAAGAAGAAAAGCCTCAGACTGCTACAGACATCAAACCCCTCTGTGGATCCTACTTGTAACAACTGTTTATAATGAGTCCTAACGAAACTTACCTTTTAGGTGCCACAAAGTTTTAATATGAGAGACTTTCTTACCTTCCCTTCATAGAACAAGGAGGAATATGATGATGATGAGGTCTTTCTCTAACAGTAAATTGGAGCCAACTGTTATAGAGGATTGAAAGGTTATTCCTGGACAAACTGTCAGCCCATGAAAGAAAACAGCCAGAATTGTCCAGAGTCCAAAACAACAGCTCCAGAGAAAGTAGACTGTTTTGCTTCTCATCCACCTGTGCCCCTTTTCTAAGCCTAGAGAACAATCTTCAGAAGAGGGGGCATGGTAGAATGTAAGGGCTGCGATTGGGGTGAATGGTGAAACTACAGCAGTATACACTGGACACTTATTTGATCAACTTGATTGTACATACAAGCCCCCCCAGCTGGATGGTGGGACCCTTGGGCTGTGTGGGTTTGGGAACAACTGCTTGCAAATTGGTTTTACATGAAGGATGCTTGTACTCATAAATTATTACTTATTGTTAAAAAATGAAAAAAATAAAGAAAAAAACAAAAATAAATAAAAATAAATTATACAAATCATATTTTCTACCCCATATCTTTCAGATATTTATACATTGGGAAAGGGAAATTTTGTCTAATTTTCCCTTAACAGATTGCCTATATGTGTCATGTTATTTGAAGTATACAATATAAGCATACATGAACTATTTTCTTGAGATATAGATAAATTATGCAAGCATAATTTCAATCTATAAATTTATGGAAAGTTATTGAGATTTTATGCCACTCATGAGTTTTGTGCATTTATATAAACCAAGCACATATCATAAGAAGTATCATATATCACAGAAACATAAATTTGAATTACACATTAAGATAGTACTGAATACAATTGTTTTTTAAAGGTAGTCAGCAGTTTAAAAGAGAAAACAAAATTTTGGAATGTGTAGATTCTGCTTTCAAATCGAATTTGATTCTCTAAAAATTTATTTTTATTTTATGTGCTTGGATGTTTTGCCTACATATATGTAAGTGCATTATGTATGCAATGCCTGTACAAGCCAGAAAAGTGCAATCAAATCCACTGAAACTGGACTGAAGGAAGTTATTAACTGCCATGTGATTTCTGGAAACTGAACCAAGATATTCTATAAGTGATTTTAACAGCTAAGCCATCTCAACAGTCTCAATTTAGATAACATTATGAAGTCAACACTTTTCTTACAAAGGTATGGGACAAGCGATTGAAAAACCCAATATTTATTCCTGTAGGACTCATATAACCATTAGTTATCAACTTTGTGCCAATTCATTATCTCATAAAATTATCACTGCACTTCAAGATTACCTATGTGGTGCTTCTTTTTATTTCCATACGAGGTAATTAAGTCATCATAGCAAAAACTTTTCTCATGTTTATTGCAGGGTGAAGGAAATTAAAATCGTCATTCATTTGAATATAACAAAGTGAATATTAATGTGGAAATGCACTGATATATGTAGTCATTTATCTAGCCAATAAAAGAATTCAGACATTATTTATGAGTTAATTTAGGTATTTCTCAAATGATTTTTCTATCATGAAAAATTCATTCAGTCAATTAATTTATTTTATTGCAATAGTCACAAATCAACCACTTTTTTGGTCTTTTTCATACAGGGTCTCCTTGAAGGCCTAAGTGGTCTGTACTCCCCATGGACAACAGGCTGCCTTCTCCATCTCACAGACATCTGCATGCCTTTGCTTCCTGTGTGGTGAGATGAAAGATGTGTGCCTCCATACCCACCAAATATTTTCAGTTGGAAAACTATATGCAGTTAAAAACAGTTTATTTTACTATAATGAAACGTTTTATTCTTAGCGAAGCATATTTAACGGTTAACCTCATATAATCAGAATAGCATAATTATACATATTCCAGTTCATAACATTGAAGATGATTAAGCAAAATTATATTAACAAATATATTTGCCTTATAGCAAAAATGTCATTTGTATATTAGAAAGAGTATGTCAATGTAGTGTAATGTCCTTTTATTTAATATTCCTCTAGGTTTACTAATATGGGAAATGCCAATTTCCATGACACTTTAAAAGACTACAAAAATACATACTTTAATTCCCACAAAGCTTTAGGGATTTGTTTGAGACTAGGCTGTATAAATTTATCTGTTTTAATCATAAAAGTATCCTTGTAGTTTGAATTGTTATTTATCATTATCTACAGGTTAAAGTTATGGCATTAAAAAGGAAAGTGATTAGATTAAAAAATTATCAGATGGTTTGATCATGTGCACTGTTCTAATTTGCTTTCAATTGCTGTGACAAAAAACTCTGACCAATACCAGTTTGAAGAAAAGGGTTTATTTGGCTTACATGTCACAGGTCAAAGTTCATCACTTAGGGAGACCAACAGGAACTCAGGGCAGGAACTTGGAGGCAGAAGCTGAATCACAGGTCATGGAGTAAGGTTGCTTTACTAGCTTGCTCCTCTGGCCATGCTCAGCCTGCTTTCTTATACAATATAGAAGAACCTGCACGGAGGTGGTATCACCCACAGTGTGCTGGGCCCTCCCACATCACTCATCAATCAAGAAAATGCCCCACAGACATAGCTGCAGGCCAGTCCAAGGGAGTAGATTCTTTAATTGAGACTCCCTCAACCCAGGTGTGTGAGGTTGAAGACTAAAGCTATCCACTGCATACACCATGTTCAAGATAATATTTTAGGAACATATTAAGAGAATTAATGAAAATTTTCATTTTTAACAATGCATTGAATAAAAGTCATTTAAGGAATGATTCATTTAACAAATCCATGAAATATCTGTATAAGAAGAAAAACTAAAGGAGCTCTGGATCATATACGGATGGCATTAAAAACTGAGCAAATTTTTGCAAGGCAAATGCATAATCCTATACGTGGAATTATTTAAATTCTCCCTCAAGAGTATTTAGTAACTCTAGCAAAATAAGTTGTGGAAAAGGAAAAATGCAATTTTCTGTGAGATCAACAGGATTGTTCTTCTAACACTGAACAATAGATCAGAAAATGTAAATTTCAGTAGAGAATTATAAATCATTATAGTTCTATACACAGACTAGTATAAAATATGAGCTAACAATAATTTTTCTCGAAAAAACTGTTTAGGTGAGGTCATCAATATTGTCATTTTAACAGGATCCAGAATTCCTGAAGTGACAGGCTTCTGGCCCTGTCTGTAATGGTTATCTAGATTAGACAACTTGAGGTGGACAGTGGATGACACCCTTAAGGAGTGTGGTTCTTGAACTGTATAAAATGTTGAAAGGCACTTAGACAACAGAGTCTTCTTCCCTCTCCCTTTTGAGTGGTTGCAATGTGACCAACTACCTCAGTCTTTGGCCACATGAATGTCCATGCCTTGGTGGAGTATTCTCTCAAACTCTAATCCAAAATAAACTCTTCCTTCTTAAAGCTTTGTTCATCATATATTTAATCCAGGCACTGAATGACTCTAATATGGCTATGTAATATTAAAATTTATATTTTATATCAAATTCATTGACTACCGAGAGACAAATATCAACTTCTAAGTCATAGTGAAAAGAGATAAATTGCATATATATATATATATATATATATATATATATATATATAATCCTGGATTGAATTATGATTGAATTTACTGCTCTCTGCTGTTGGTCATGTGATGTCATATGAATGTATTCATGAGTTGTTTACTTTTTTACTTGTTCTGAATATAATGAATGTTCTGGGATTATGAGAATGTAGGCAAAACCCAAACAATTATAATTTCTATCTTGTAAATTCGAAACTCACTTATGTGTGGGAGGCACCTCAAGATTTTCCTTATCTACACCATATTATGAGCCCTGGCTCAAAGTATGGGAACAAGTCTTCTCTGGTGAAAATACCCCAATACATATGGAATAAACCCTATGTAAAAGCTTGTTACCTGTTCCTCAAAACAAGTTGCCTAGGAAAATGTTTTCCCCATGACAGTGCATAGGTTATACAGCTGTGACCCAAGGGAAACAAAATACATCTTGATGTGGCAGCAGAAATTGACAATTTTGGTCATATATAACTGGTTTGGAGCCATAGAGGACACAGTAATGAGGGGGTCATGGAGGAGAGCAGTGGCCAGACAGTGTGGGAACATAAGAATCGCTGCAGAATGCAGGAATGGGGCTGCCCAGGCCTTTTGTAGCCCAAATGATTGCAATTAAAAGCTCCAGACACCAGACATGAAGGTATAGGATTTAACAATTTCCATATTGAATCTTGACTGTAGGTATGATCACTCCTTGCTATTCCCTGACACTTTCATAAAGTAGGACTGTTTATTCTGTGAAATGTAGTTTGGAAGTACATAGTTATTGGTTTTATAGATGCTTGCAGTTAAGAGACTTTGTACTTCTAAAAGTCTTGTGTCAAGTAAACAAGCAGTGGAGTTGTGATGATTAATTTTATTTTTTATTTATTTATTTTTTGTTGTTTTTTCGAGACAGGGTCTCCCTGTAGAGCAGCTGTCCTGGAATTCACTCTGTAGAAAAGGCTGGCCTTGAACTCATAAAGATCCACCTGCCTCTGCCTCCCAAGTGCTAGGATTAAAGGCATGCGCCACCACGCCGGGCTATGACAATTAATTTTAATTGTCATCTTTGCACAATGTAGATTCACCTGAGAAGAGAGTGTGAAAAGTAAATACTCATAGTTACGTTTAGAATGTAAATATCATAAAGAGGAAATATAGATTAAATCTAAATTGGTCAACTACTTGATTGCTACGATTAATACCTTAAATGGTTTTCAAGAAGAATGACTTCATTTGCATGCTAAAATATTTGCTCTGTGAAGAATATGGAATATCTGTATGAATGTAACAAACATGAAATTTGGAATTATTGAAAAATATTATGAAATAGAGTAGTGGTTGTATTAATATTAGTAATTAATACTTAAATAGTTTAATTTAAGATTAAAAATAAACTAATCAAATATCAAATTGAACAGGAAAAAGAGAGTAGAGAAATGAGAAAGGAGGTTGCCAGTTGAGTAGTAGTAATAATAACGGCTAAGTAAAATATCCCAGCAAAATGTTTCAGATTTTCCTCCTTTAGTATTAATGGGGGCCATGAAGGCAGGTATTGTATTTGCTCTTCTTTAACTATTAATGGATGGCCTTAGGTATGTCTTGCTCATACACTGTGTGTTTAAGCGTGCCTGATATCCCTGGGTTCAAAAGAAAACAGCTTTCAGGCTTGGTGGCACACACCTGTAAATGTTAGCACTCAGGAGACGGCCATAGGAGCAGGGCGTTTCATTCAAGGCCGACCTGGTCGAGCATGTGAGACAGAAAACTATTCCACCAAGCAGTTTAATGACTTCCAGCAGTGTGTGTTTGAAACAATGAGCAATCTTCATTGTAGGAGGATACCTTAAGTGTACATGGAGAAATAAAGAAGTGCAGTGTTTCTCTGGACACTCATTGGATCAACTTGATTGAACATACAAGCCCCCCCCCCCTGCTGGATGGTGGGACCATGGGCTGTGTGGGTTTGGGCACAACTGCTTACAAATTGGTTTTACATGAAGGATGCTTGTACTCATAAATTATCACTTATTGTTAAAAAGTGAAGAAAAAAAAAAAAAAAGAAAGATGCAGGAAAGTTATGGCAGAATGCATGATCTGAGATGGGGGAAGGGAAAGGGAAATACGCCTGGAACTGGAAAATGATGTGTGAAATACACAAAGCATCAATAAAAATAAATAAGACAAATCCAAACATCTTACATTGTGATAAGTGAAACTTTTTTGACCTCCCCGTTATATAAGATTACCATTCCTGAAACAAAAATTCCAGAAGATGGCTATTTATAAACAGAAAATAATTTTCTCATTTTTCCCAAAAATATCTCTGAAAAAGAAAGTACAAAAAATGAAAGGAATAAACAAATGTAATCATCTAATTCAGATTGCTTTTCTTTTGTCTTTTTGAGACAGGGTCTCCCTGTAGTTCCAGGTGCCCTGGAACTCGCTAAATAGACCAGGCTGGCCTTGAACTCACAGAGATCCGTCTGCCTCTGCCTCCCGAGTGCTGGATTGCTTTTTTTTTTTTATTTTATTTATTTTTGTATGTGTATGAATGTACTGTCTGCATGTAGCTTTGTGCACCCGTGTCGTGCAATGCCGCGGAGGTCAGAAGAGGGTGTCAGATTCCCCTGGAACTGAGTTCTCCTGGAATTGGAGTTACAGACAGTTCTTAGCCACCATGTGGGTTCTGGGGATAGAACCCGGGTCTTCTGCAAGAGCAGTCGGTTCTCTTAACCGCTAGGCTATCTCTCCAGCCCTGGATTGCTTTTTAAATATTTTTTTTCACTCCAGTTCCAGGGGAATCTGACACCCTCTTCTGACTTCGGCAGCATTGCATGATACGGGGTGCACAAACCTACATGCAGATAATACATTCATATACACAAAAAATAAATTAAAAATTAAATAAATATTATTGGTTTTCTTGTGTGAAAATTAGTCCTTTCTGTAACTGACATTATGTCTTCATTAAATTTATTCTGAGTATAATTTTGAGATATTAGGTATATGTTGTTGTTATAATGTACTAACTATATTTCCATGCATGCGCGTCAATCTTCGTGTAATTTTATTTATCAATGTTGATTATATTGAAACAAAATTTTGTCATGCTCTCAGAATTAAAATATTTATGTAAATACAATGATTAGGAAAAGCTTTAATAAAGTATGATCAGAACTATAGCTTAACTAATGACAGTGTCAAATGCTTCCACTTTTAATGTTCTGCTTTAGAGTCAAGTGATCTATACATTTTCATTATCGCATATTCTATTTGACTACACATGACTTTCCTTTTTATTATCTCATTTTGAAAATGAAGAAACCAAAGAACTAAGAAGAGAAATTTCTTGTTAAAAGTCTCACCATCAGTAAATGACAAAGTACAAAATTAAAGCCATGTTCTTTTGTTTTTTCTACCAGGATGGTCAATTAGTAGTACTGAAATTTTAATGAATGCACCAGTTTATCCAAATTATTCTGACACTGGATATTGATGTTAGTACTTAGAAACTAATCTGCGGATCTGGCAATTAGAGATCACCTTGTTCTGAGTAGTTTCAGTGAGGTAACAAATCAAATTTAGTGAATGTTGCAAGAAATAATAAAAGAAGAAATTCAGAACCAACTATATAAAATATATTTTCAAATATCTGTTTAGCACTTATCTTGATATAGGGCAATCCTGATTACAGATTTAAAGGAGAACACAAGGTTCTAAACATAGATCACACTATTAGGGGGGAGAGCCAGATAAGCCACATTTCTTTCAGTTGTAAACATTAATGATTCTGGAAAAATTTTCCAGTGTATGTAAAGTGTTTATTCTTTACATAGTTAAGCCAGAATGCTATGAAGATGACCTGTCATATATTCCTATTTCCCATATATCTTAGAAAAGCTCAATATTTTTCTGTCTTCTATTAGTAAAGTAAAAGTTAAAATTCATCAGAGGTTTCTCAAAACAACATTGTGACTCCTGGTGGCAAACAAAACAAAACCAGAGTAATCTGCGGAAAGGTAACCTGGGCCCATGGAAACAGTGGCATGGTTTATGCCAAATTCCGAAGCAACCTTCCTGCAAAGGCCACTGGACACAGAATCCATGTGATGTTAGTTTAAACCCCTCATGGATTTAAACTAATGCAAAGTAAAAAAAAAAAATGGATTTGTGCTCTTGAAAAAAGAAAAAAAGAAAAGAAAAATACCTGCAAGAAATCAAGTAGTCAATATTCTAGCATGGATCAGGGAGGGTTCACAAGTCCCCAACACTAGCTGAGAGTGATGAAGAGTTTCAGCTCTGAGTGAAGGATAGTCAGTTTTTGCTTTCAGGGTTTTGGCCTCTCTAATAGGTTGCCCATAGTCCAGTGGATTGCTGTATGCACATGAACGTACAAGCAGTTCGAAGTGGATTCAGCAGGCTAAGAAAATAACAGAAGAAGATATAAAGTTTGGAGGGAGAGAAGGCAGCATATGATCCAAATATATCATTTATATAAATGAAATTCTGAGAGAATAGATACATTCTTAATGACGAATCTGAAAATGTCTGAATACTCAAATGAAACTCTGGATCTACTTGAATTTGATGAGATGTAGATATTACGGTATAAAGTTTCTAAGTTTTAAATTCTTTAAAGTTTTAAAATTTAACCCTACAAAGGTTCTAATATTTAATGGTATGTATTAAAATTTTACAAAGACCAAAATAATGAATATTGCTTACAATGTTAAATTACTAAAAGTTGAACTAACATCTCAGTCTCTCTCTCTCTCTCTCTCTCTCTCTCTCTCTCTCTCTGGCTCTCTTTCACTTGCTTACTCTATCCTTGTTTCCTCCCACCCTTTCACCTTCCATCCCCATTTGTTTGATACAATGAACATTGTATCTTCTATGCTGGAAGTTTCTAAGACCCTGTGGATGGATTACTGTGGATGGGTACAGTGTTTTTCCATCAGCAAACCAGCCAAGGGCCTTCCTTCCATCTACTAACCAAGAAATGAATCTGCTCATGAATGCAGGAATGAAGTTGGAATCCTATTTTCCTTGTACCCGCAGATGTCTAAATCCCTGTTGGGTAGTTTGCAGGCTTGTGAAGTACTGTAATCCAGAGTCTCCAGATACTTCACAGTGTTTTGATTCACAAACAGTAAGAAAATTAATTTGACAGTCATTGCCTTGATTCGTATTTTTCAATAATTATTTGAAAATATATTTTATACTGGTATCCTTTCTTATTGAAAACAAGTGGCATATATGTATATCTGTGCATATGTTTATGTTTCATCAGAAGAGTCTAGAAAATTGTGGTTGTAGAACTTATGAATATGAAGTAGGATTTAAAGTTTATTAGTTTTTATCAATGTAAACAATTATGATTATTTTAAATAAATTATAAAAAAATAAATTTCCCACAGGAAGTTTGAAAACAGAGATATAAGAGAAAGTTAAAATTAATAAATATCAATCAATTTACTAACCTGAAAATCATTTGAGTAAAAAGAGTAGAAAATTAATAAAAACCACCTCTATTTTCAAATAATGATATTTTTAGTGATAACATTGAAAGTAAATGTATGATGAGATTTTAGAAGGATTTCCACACAAAAATAGAGTTGACTGGAGGCAGGAGATCAATGTCTCTTGACGTCTATCAGCCTGTTAGTACAGAGAATCTAATCCACCTTCTATATACTGAATACACAGTATAGATAGTGGACATGGGAAAGAAACCCCAGTTCTAGCTCAGGAACTATTGCAGCAGATAGCTGCAAGGAGAGAAGGAGTTTGCTGTCCTGAAAGGTATGAGGCTTGGTATATAGACCAGATTCCAAGGATAGACCCACACCCAAGAGCTTTTGACAAACACAAATTAGACTTGGTGGGCCTTTAAAAAAAAGTGAAAGAGGATATGAAACTAGGGAGATAGCAATGCGAGGGAGGAGACCGAGAATGGGAATGTAATCAAAATAGGTAGCACGGAATTCTCAAAAGAGTCACCAAAATATTCAAAACAAGTCAAAGATACATACAAGTCAGATTAAGATCCAAAATTTTTCTGAAAATATGTGGTTTACAATATATTACTCAGCTCACACAAAGAAACCTTCTGTTTTCCATCAAATACAACCCAAGCAAGCAAATAAATTGAAATTTGGATAGGTTCAGATTGCAACTTGGAGATTGCAATCCAAAATGGGGCATTTCACAGAAGGACAGATGTTAGTAAGATATATATGTGTGTCAATCTCCAATAAATTTAAGCAGGATAAATTGTGCCAGTCTAAGAAATTTACATGCATGATAAATGTGAATAATCAATTAAAATTTAAATATTAATTATATTGTCAGTTCATATAAGTACAAATATAGAATTGGAAAATATTTCCATATAGTTATTATTTATATAAAACTTTGCATGTTGATAAGAGAGACAAGATCCTCTTTACTGAGACTTGTGTAATTCTACAGAAGTTTTAACAATGCCTTGTTATTTTAAGTGTAATCATATAGGCTAGAGGGTGTCCAATATTTACGACCAATGCATCAATTCATTTTATGACTTAAAGTATTTTACAAGGAAGTTGAACAAATATTGGAACTTCGGGGCTGGAGAGATGGCCTAGTGGTTAAGAGCACTGACTGCTCTTGCAGAGGACCCGGGTTCGATCCCCAGCACCTACATGGCAGCTGAGAACCGTCTTTAACTCCAATTCCAGGGGAATCCGACTCCCTTTTCTGACCTCCGCAGCATTGCACGACACGGGTGCACAAACCTACATCCAGAGAGTACATTCATACACCTAAAGAAAATTAAAAAATTAAAAAAATCTAAAACAAAAACAAAAACAAAAAAACAAATATTGGAACTTCATTTTAGAAGCGTTTATGTAATTTAACACTCAAAAGTGAAATATGAAAAAAACACCAAAAATTTATACAATAGTGAGTGAGACAGATAGAAAAGGTATATTAGTCCAATAAACAATCACAAGAAAATATTATCAAATACACAGAAAAAAAAATGTTCCTTACATAACTGGTACAAAATCAGATAATATGGAATAAGGGCACATACAATACATGTAAATCAGACTGATGTGATAAACAATTTATTTTTATGAGATTTAGGCCTTTATATGAAAATGTTTCCATAGAATATTTGTTTGTCCTGTGATTAATGCCCCTATATCTCTTTTAAAGAATATTTTTAAGATAAATAACTATGAACTTGCGGCAATGGTGGCAACAGGCACCAGACTCATGCCAACTCAACCAGGAAAGGTCCTGGAATGGAGCAAGAGAAGTGGGTGATGGAACTGCCCTAGACTGAGAACCACTGGGGACCGATTGCTGCTGGGTGAGGCAGAGTATGCCTTACTTACGATCTCTACAAGGGCTGACTAGACTCCAGTGAATAATTTGCACTGGAGGACATGTGTGTACAAAAGCTTCACTTATGGGACTTACAGGGTATGGCAGAATACACAAGGTCTGATGGCCACTTCAGGGGCATGGATGGGGGTGTGGGTGTAAACTTGAATAGGATATTGTTGGCTGAAGTAGTTAGAAGATAACTGCCTGAATGTAAATGAATTTTGTCATAATTTCCTAATTTTAACCCTAAATAATATTATAAACTAATACATAAATACAAGAGCTTTATGAGAAAAATATATCTGTATATATATGAAAAACCAGAGGCTTTCTGCACTTAATATGCAATTTATACTTGAATTTAAGTGTTTTCATTATTGCTGAAGGCAAGCTTGTTAGCTGTAAACTTAGTCAAATACATCCTAACATTTAAATAAATCTGTATAAATTGATGAATTTAGTTATATTACTATGCGGTCTCAGTGAGTTCAAAATGTCTCTATTACATCAAACATAAATAATCTATGAAAAATATTTATCTTTAAAATTATTTTATGACCCTACAATCCTTTTATTATAAACTGTTTTAACACTAAGTAGGTGATTTTCATAAGTCAATGGAGCTATAAATGTGAGCTCTTTTTTATTCATTGGCTGTTGTTTTTGAAAATATTTTTATATAGATGTTCATGTGCTGTGTCCATGTATGTCGCATGCTTTCAGGTGCTTACAGAGAACAAAAGAGGGTGCTTGTTCCCTTGGAACTGGAGTTACAGGTGCATGTGAGCTGCCTTTGTGTGTGCTAGGAAGTGAATTCTGGACTTCTGGAAAAACAGGATATATTCTTAACTGCTGAGCCATGTCTCTAGACCCTACTTCTTTATATTCTTGATCTTAATTTTATATTTAGTAAAATCAATAATCAATAGAAGATATGTGATTTTATAATTGCCTATTTTCAAATAAGACTTCTGGGCTGCTGGGGTGGGGTGGAGTAGGTGAATAATAGAATGCTTTGTCTAGTAGTATGAGAGAAATCCAGCGTTCAATTCTTAGGACCACTAACATAACTGAAATAATAAGGATAATAATAATAATAATAATAATAATAAATTAAGTTTGTTAAACTGTCATTCTCCAAATGATGTGATTGAAAGATGTCAATATAGCAAACTAGATTGCACTTAAGAGTGCTGGTTGCTCTTGCAGAGGATCTGGCTTTGATTCCTAGCCCCCACATGGAGGCTAAGAACCAACTATAACTCAAGTCCCAGGGTAATCCAATGCCTTCTTCTGACCTCCATGGGCATTTCATTACACATGTGCACTTACACACACACAGCCAATATACTCATACACATAAAATAAAGTAACAGATAAAAAAACTTTGAAACATATCTAACTAATGAGCAGTGTGCTCATTTAAGTTCAAATGTCAGTTCCCTGTGATTATTTTTTGAGAAATGTATTACATTTTTGGAATACAATTTTGTCACCTGTGTAATAGGAATATTGGGAAGAATATATGAGTATCTATCGTGGGAGTTAATGAGAGTATTCTGTTGGAATGCATATCCAGAAACATTAGTTTTAAGTAACTACTGAGTATCTGTGTCATTTTTTCCAACATCATACATTAGCAAACATAAATGAATTCACAGTTAATAGGCAATGCCACACCTCTATCCTATTTAGAGTTTTAGATTACTGATATAAACTTTTCTGTTCACTTAAATCATTTATGTTTATGAGGGCATCACATTGCTTTCTGTGAGATAAACAGTTATCCTGATTATACCATTTTACAGATGACAAAATGAATGGTTATGAAGAGTGACTTTTATAAACATCAGCAATCAATTATAACCCTGTGTGTAGCTTTTGCCTTCAGAACATCAGTACTGTTTAACCTAAAACACAGTAATAGAAATAAACCTTTGCACAGATCTGCTGTAGAAGACTGAATAAATGTAATCTATGGAACAAAGTGAATACATTTGCTTATTGTCATTTATGTTGTTTTGCTTCAACTTTAATAGTTGAATTTAGTCATTTATATTTTTCAGCAAAACCACCGCAATTCCTTTTGGCAACATGCCTAGTGTCAACAACAAATAGTGATGTATTCTTGAATCTTTGGTTCACTCAGCTATGCAAGAGCCTTTTATGTTCACAAAAAGTTGTTGAAATTCTCCCTGGCATTAAGATCTATCCAATCATTAATTTGAATCTTCCAAAGAGAGTAATTTTGTCTATAGAGAGGACTCATTAACTGCCCAAGGTGCATCACAAGTTTAACTGACTTATTTTTCTAATTCATTTGCATTCCCAATGGGATTATACTAAATCTTCCATAGATTATGCTATTAAGGAGTTACTAACCACAATGTAACATTTTTAAGAGCTTATCCAAAAAAGAATTTTTTAAAAAAAAATTTAACTCAACTTCTGTGTTTTCTACTTTTACACACAATGCTTACAGCAAATAGAATCTTTTTTTTTTTTTTACAGTTGGTTGGTGTCATTAATAGTGCAGATGCATTTGAAAAGCTTGGCATTGCATTTCATTTTCCAATAAATGTTGTTCTTATTACATTTGCAGTTTATGCACAGACACCTACACATGAACTATGCCATTAAGTCAGGAGATGGGACCTCTACATTCCTCAGGCATTTTATTGCATAAAGTAAATGATCAGGAGACAAGGGCAAGTTCCAGGTCTGGAGGGTAAAACCTTCAGAGCCCAGAAATTGTACTGAGTTTCATCACACTCAATCTAACCTTTATGACAGCCCTGAGATGGGAACATGGGAAGAAATGTTGTGAAGCAAAGTTAAATCACCCAACTGCATGACCATAAAGTATACTCTATGGCGATTTGTTTCTATGTCCTAATAAGTCATTCAGATTTTTTTTTTTTTTTTAGTTTTTAAGGGCAAGGTGTTCATAATCTCATTATAACTACAGGAAAATGGAAGGGTGATTGACTGACATTGAAAATATCCAATAGCAAATATAAGAGAAAATTTTTACTAAAGGGGTAAAAGGACAACATTGGAAACCAAAAAGCAAAGGAGAGAAGAAAGCAGATGAGATTAATCAAGTAAGAATTACAGCAGAGCTCAGGAACATTCAGGGGTCACTGACCACATTTTCTGGGGGAGGAAAGGGATATGTCTGTCTATTATAGAATTAGAATTCAAGATACAAATTATTGCTATTCCTTTTAACTGCTATCCTTTTGCTATGTCCTTCCACTTTGTGAATTCTATGGCTATATCCAAAATCCAAAAATTTACATAATAGAAAATAAAATGGATCCAACTATATTACATATTTTGTTTTCTATTTTTTAAGTTTTAATTTTATTTTGTATTTTCCTGTATATGAGTTTGTCTATGCATACATGCAGCTGAGTTACAGGTGTTTATGAATGCCAGAAAAGGTACAGAATCCCCTGAAGCTAGGATTACTGACAGTTGTGACCTGTCCCATTTGGGTGATGAGAACTGAATGTAGGTCTTAAGAGTCTTTTAAATCCCTCACTAAATTAAGAAAAAAATATGAGAGAAATACTCGATGAGCAATACAAGGATAAAAAAATTAAAAGAATGTATCTGCAGTAATGACCTGCATTCTATAACTATGATTAAGAATGTATTTATATACATATATATGATAATCAATGAAAAACTGAGGAAGAGTATTTAATTGAATAAGTAAGAAGAAATAGAATTTTCCCTACTAAAATAGTTCTTAAAGCAGTCATTTTGTAAAATGCATATAAAACATACTTAATTGTGACTGTCTTAGGAAGCAACCTGTTCAGAGGCATAATGTATTGAGTTTTCATTTTCAGATTTCTTAA
Source organism: Rhizomys pruinosus (assembly GCA_009823505.1). NCBI lineage: Eukaryota > Metazoa > Chordata > Mammalia > Rodentia > Spalacidae > Rhizomys > Rhizomys pruinosus. The sequence goes on along the minus strand of VZQC01005063.1, from coordinate 3,075,011 downwards.
AATATGTACCATGCTAACTTTTAATTTTCATAACAAGTGGAACAAAATGAGCATAGATTCTTTCATCACTGGCAAATTAAGTACCAAACATTCTAAGTTTCAGAAGAAAATAAAAAGAGGACTTTTTTTTCCTAGATGATGTCATATTTTCCTTAAGGAAGTGCTCAAAGGCTGCTCTTTGGCAAGCCAAAATTCCTCCAATTCAAGTGATATGTGTATGTATGTATGTATGTATATATATATGCATGAATAACTNATATATATACTGAAGCAATACAAGTAGGAGAGAACAATAACAACAAAAAAACTGGAAAAAAACTGGAAAGACTCAGAAAAAGATGCAGGACATGTATGGCAGAGTACAGGAACTCAGGTGGGGTGGGGGGCATGGAAAGGAAAGTAACTCAAGATTCGATTAAGAAATGATGTAAGACTTAGGGAAAAAAGTTTAATAACAATAAAAAATTTTGTGGATAAAAAGAAGAAAATAAGAAGAATATTGTTCTACCTCTAGATAAGCAAATATTTATGAGGGTATATAAAATTACAATCACAAAATAAATTTATACTGAATGCTAAAATTCAAAATGTTCTTCATTGAAAAATAATGTTCAGCAATGAAGGGTCCAATGAGACTCAATAGAGGAAAGACAGCATGTTCAGCAAATGGAGCTGGCAAAACTGGATTGCCACTAGGAGAATGATAAAATTGAACCCCTACTTTTCACCATGTACAAAAATCAACTCCAAATGGATCAAAGACCTCAAAGTGAAACCAGAATCTCTGAAAATGATAGAAGAAAATGTTAGCAGTAGCCTACAAAATATGGGCATAGGAAAAGACTTTCTAAATCAGAAGCTGTGTTGGAAACAGTCACTAATAGACAAGTAAGACCTCATGAAACTCAAAAGTTTTGTACAGTAAAGGAACAATCAAGGAAGTGAAGAAAAAAAAAATAACCACAGAGTGGGAGTAAACCTTCACCAGTGATATATCTGACAGAGGCTTAACATCCTGAATATATAAATTACTCAATAAACAAGACAGAAAATAAATGATTCACTCAAAAGATGGAGTAAAGAGCTGAAGAAAAACTTCACAAATGAAGAAGTGAAGATGGCTGAGAAACATCTTAGAAAGTGTTCGTCGCTAATAATTAAGGAGATGCAAATTAAAATCAGCTTAAGATTTCATTTGAGCCCAGGAAGACTGGTTAAGATTAGGAAAACAAATGACACCAAATGCTGGAGAGGTTGTGGGGAAAGGGGAACAATCATTCACTGCTGGTGGGAATGCATAATCATGCAACTCCTACGGAAAGGGGTATGTATAATATTTAAAAATATCAAATTAGGGCTGGAGAGATGGCCTAGCAGTTAAGAGCGCCAACCGCTCTTACAGAGGACCCAGGTTCGATCCCCAGTACCCACATGGCGACTGAGAACAGTCTGAAACTCCAATTCCAGGAGAACTCCAGTTCCAGGGGAATCTAACACCCTCTTCTGACCTCCGCGGCATTGCATGACACGGGTGCACAATCTTGCATACAGACAGTACAACCACACACATACAGAAATAATTAAATTTTAAAAAATCAAACCTACCACCTGACCCAGTCATACCACCCACCAGACTCAACCTGTCCTAGAGAAATATGCAAAACCATGTTTACTGCAGCTCTCTTCAAAATAGCAAAGAGCTGGAAGCAACCTACACGTACTTCAACAGATGGGTGGATAAAGAAAATGTGGTACATTTACAGAGTGGAGTTCTATGCAGTGGTAAAGAAAGACAACAACACGAATTTGCAGGTAAAATGGATAGAACTAGAAGTCATTATGCTAAGTGAAGTAACACAGTCCCAGATAAACATATGACAAATGGGATCCCTCATCTTTGGATGCTAGCACCGAATCCCTGGTTGTAAGGCAAAGTGAGCATCATTAATGTCGTATTTCTTTTTATCTGAAAGCAACTGTATTGTTAAAATGTGAATCCCTTAAAGGACTCTAGAATTAACCTACCACTCATTTTCAGACTTTCTTATTTTGGTATATGGATGGAGGGTATACATGCACACTAGAGTAATATAAAATTACAGGGGAAAATGTCAATTTCGAAACTATATTTTGGAGTTAGCTTGTAGTTTATTTTCTGATGTCATAATTTTGGTATATGTGACATATATGCATATTTTGGAGCAATACAAATTGTAGTGAACAACAATAACAAAAGGACTGGGTCAAAGTAATAACTGAAAAAGTAAACTTCTGCCCAAATCAATAAACCCCTGCATAGAAAAACTTAATTGGATCCAGAAATGTATGAAACATACAAACTTTAATAAAAATATAATACAATTTCAAATTACGATAGAAAAAAGCAAACAATAAAATGAAATTAAATAACTGCACTACATACATGTATCAAATATGTGGTGTAAAGCTTTTAAGGACTTATAACTCAGTAATATCAAGTAAATTAGCATAATTAACAGACATTATATTTCAGTGAACACTTCAGAATAGGATGTAAATAAATTACCAAGATGAACATTCTACAAAATGCAAAATAAAATATTTACAAGAATAATGTAAAATGCTGGCAAAGATGTAGGCTCCTCTTAGCTCTCACACAGTGCTGTTTAGAGTATAAAAATGTGTTAACAGCACTGTATATCATTTTTTAAAGATTTTCATGAAATTAATAATATTTCAGCTGAAAGGCCAAATATGTCGACAATTCATGTTTTACTGAAATCTAATGAAGATGCATATACAAATATTTGTTCACTTATGTTCATGAATCTTTATTCAAACAACTCCAAAGTTTAACCAACCTATTTATTAACAACAAATAGAGAGTGCATGGAATTAATGTAACCAAGAAAAAGGAACAAGATTTTGGCCCATATAATACTGTGAATGAATCTTAAATACATTTGGCTCCGTGAAAAGACCAGATAAAAGATAACAGGTTCGTGTTGTAGAATCCAATCTGTATGATTCTTAGAAGGGTGAAACAATTCATAAAGCTGTGGTTCAGGGGAGTATGGGGTCTATCAGGAATGGATAAAGTAAAATATTCCGGGATAGTAAAACATTCTTATATTAAGCACATCATGAATTGTATGACTTTATTCATATTTTGTTAAAATTACTTGATTTTTTTATTTGATTTTTTTTAAATAGTAAGTAATAAGAAATAGAGCCTGGTGTGGTGGCGCATGCCTTTAATCCTAGCACTCGGGAGGCAGAGGCAGGCGGATCTTTGTGAGTTCAAGGCCAGCCTGGTCTACAGAGTGAGTTCCAGAACAGCTGGGGCTACAGGGAGACCCTGGAGCTGGAGAAATGGCCTAGCGGTTAAGAGCACGGACCGCTCTTACAGAGGACCTGGGTTCGATCCCTAGCACCCACATGGCGGCCGAGAACCGTCTGAAACTCCAATTCCAGGAGACCTCCAGTTCCAGGGGAATCCGACACCCTCTTCTGACCTCCGCGGCATTGCACGACACGGGTGCACAGACCTGCAGGTCACAGTACACTCATACACATAAAGAAATAAATAAAATAAAAAAATACAAAAAAATAATAATAAGTAATAAGAAATGAATACAAGCATCCTTCATGTAAAACCAATTTGCAAGCTATGCCTAAACTTATACAGCCCAAGGACCCCATTGTTTTAAATTTAGGATTTATATGTTGAGTTGCAGGAAAATGTATACTCAATTTTAAGTTTCCATTTCAGTAACGGATTTCTTAATTTAATTACATTTTAGTCAAAGTGGAAAAAAATCTTGAACTTAGTAAAGCAATTTTGTCTTTATTCTTTGAACAACTGAAAGCAGGAATAAAATCGTTATCTCTTTATTATCGTTTCTCCAATTCTCATTTCCTTTCTTTCTCTTGTCTCTCTTCTCTCTTCTCTCCCTTCTCCCTCATCTTCTCCCTCCTCCTGGGACTCAAGCTTCTCCAGATAATTTTAAATAATTCATACTGAAAAGTAAATGTGTATTTTTCATGAAACTTCTTCTTAGATGCACTCATATAAAGTTCTGCAGTCCATTTATGTTGGAGAAAACTGTCAAGACTTTGAGGAATCTTTCACTTGGTTACCCAATTTAACAAAAATGGAGTTGTCTTTGTGTGACAGAAAGAAAATCTCTTGGGGTTAAGTTAAATATGGATCATGTTTTTCTGATATAGGCAAGCATCCAAATTATCTGCCATATCCAAAGAGGAATGAGAAAAGCACTGACTTATGGCAGATGACATGCAAAAAAGCTTTTCTCTTTTTTTAATTTTATTTATTTCTGTTTGTGTATGAATGTACTGTCTGCATACAGGTTTGTGCACCCATCTCGTGCAATGCCGCAGAGGTCAGAAGAGGGTGTGGGATTCCCCTGGAACTGGAGTTCTCCTGGAATTGGAGCTTCAGACGGTTCTCGGCCACCAAGTGGGTGCTGGGGATTGAACCCGGATCCTCTGTAAGAGCGGTTGGCACTCTTAACCGCTAGGCCATCTCTCCAGCCCCAAAAGAAGCTTTTCTAATCAAATTTATTACAAAATGATTACATTTTGGATTTATTATTGTATTATCATTGTCTTGTTTTTTTTAATTTTATATATTTTTCATATGTGTATGAGTGTACTGTCTGCATGTAGGTTTGTGCACCCATGTCGGAGGTCATAAGAGGGTGTTGGATTCCCCTGGAACTGGAGTTAAAGACGGCTTTCAGCCGCCATGTGAGTGCGAGGGATCGAATCTGGGTTCTCTGCAAGAGCAGTCGGTGCTCTTAACCACTAGGCCATCTCTCCATTCCCCCAAAGAGTAGCTGAAAGGATAGCACTCATTTGTGGGTGCTGGGAATCGAAATTCTTTTTTTTTTTTATGGTTCTTAGCCTCAGCTTATTTATTTATTTATTTATTTATTTATTTATTTATTTATTTATTTATATTTTACTTTTTTGTATGTGTATGAATGTACTGTCTGTTTGTAGGTTTGTGCACCCATGTTGTGCAATGCTGCGGAGGTCAGAAGAGGGCATCGGATTCCCCTGGAACTGGAGTTCTCCTGGAATTGGAGTTACAGACGGTTTTTAGCCGCCATGTGGGTGCTGGGGATCAATCTCAGGTGTTCTGCAAGAGCAGCTGGTGCTCTTAACCGCTATACTATCTCTCCAGCCTCTAGCCTCAGCCTTCAACGGATGCACTATCCCAACAGCCTATCATTGTCTTCTTCCAAAAGATAATTTCAAGGTGATTTCTGAGTTTTCAGTCACGTTAAATTTGCATGTGTAAAAGGCAGGAATAATAAAAAATATGAAAAGTTTAAAAAAATAGTTTTATAGTTTCAAAAATTAAGCAATATAAAATATCTCCAAAGAAAAACAAAATGTACATCATAATATAAAATTGGAATATTCACTAAGTATTAAAGTAAAGAATGATCAGTTTTGACAAGCAACCAATTTGGTGGAGGTTATTTCAACTGATAGAAAAAGACAGATACATATTTAGTTTCAGCCACCTTGTATTTGACAGAGGTGCCAAGAATACAAAACAGAGGAAATATAGTATCTTCAACAAAATGTGTTGGTAAAACTGGACCTCCCCTATAAGCTAAATATGGATATATATATATACTATATATATATATATATATATATATATATATAACGAAAATCTGCCCTTATCATTCACCATACACAGAAGTCAACTGCAAATGGTTCAAAGACCTGAACATGAAAACCAGAAACTATGAAACTCCTAGAAGTAAACATAGGCAGTACCTTCCAAGAAAACTATCCAAATAGGATATTACCTGCTCGGTCATTAAGGTCAACAGTCAATGACTGGGACCTCATTCAACTACAAAGCTTCTGTTCAGGAAAAGAAACAGAAAAAGAAGGGAAAAGTAAACCCACTGAGTGGGAGAAAATCTTTACCAGACATGCATCCAAAAGAAGATTTACTTCAAAGATTAATATACAAAGAAGTCAAAATACAAAGGAACAAGAAAACAGCCCAAGAAAAAGATTGGCTCTAGACTTAAACAAGGAGTTCTCAAATGAAGAAATAAAAATGGCTAAGAACCAATTTAAATTATGTTCAACATCCTTAGTAATTAGAGAAATGTAAACAAAAAAAATTAATTCCATCTTACCCCAGTCAGACTAGTTAAGACCAACAAAATAAGGACTCCAGATGCTGCAGAGGATGTGGAGAAAGGAGAACACTCATTGACTGCTGATAAAAATGCAAACTTCTGCAACCACTATGGGAGGAGTGTGTAGTACTCTAAAAAGCGAATAATGAATCTAACATGTTTTAGTTACACCATTCCTTGGCATATACACAAAGGACTCACCATGCGGCAGAGATAACTGCAGATCCTTTTTTTTTTTTTTCTGCTGCTCTCTTTACAATGGCTAAGAAATGGATACAACGTAAATATCCATCAACTGATGAATGGATAAGGAAATTGTGCTACATTTGCAGAATGGAATTCTGTGCAGCAGTAAGAAATGATGAAATTGTGGAATTTGCAGGTAAATGGGTGGAACTAGATAGAATTATATTAAGTGAAGTAACACAAATGCAGAAAAGCAAGGGACATATGCTCTCCATCATTTGGGGATTGTAGCACCAATGACTCATAAATGAGTATCCATGCTGTTGTAGCACCAGGAGGCAAAAAAGTGGGAAGGATACACAGAAGTGAAGGAAAAGAAAGAATCCAAAAGAGAGGGATTGTAGGGAACAGATGTTACCAGGGGATAAATGGAAAGATTTGGAGAGCTCTTCTTGGAGGAGAGGAAGGAGGGACATGCAAGGGGCCACAGTGTGTGTGTGTGTGTGTGTGTGTGTGTGTGTGTGTGTGTGTGTGTTGGGGGTAAGAAGAGGCCAAATGGTATGAAGAATGTGTTATCAGTGGGAGGGTAGGGAAAATAGGGGCACTGGGACTAGGGAGAGAGGGCAATGTCAGATGGGAGGAAAAAAAGATCAAAGATGAATGAATCTTGGGGACTAGGGGACCCAGAGAGAAATGTGACGCCATGTAACCCCCTGAAATGTGCACATACAGTGTCTTAATACACACACACACACACACACACACACACACACACACATCTGGGGCATGTTTCACATGGAATATAGTGCCAGAGACATCCCTTAGGGTAGCAGCTGAGAATGGCCGCCCACAAGATTTCCAAAATAATGCAGGCTATTGCCAATGCTCTTGCTTATCTCTCAGAAAGAATAGATAAGGCCATACTGCTGAACACATGGCATTCTTTGGACCCAGTACTTGGCTCAATAGAGCAGGAACCTAAAGTTTAGCTCTCATAAACCTAAGGGAGTAGATAAACTGCTAAGGGAGTAGATCAGTCATCAATCCAACTAAGCCCTGAAGGCTAATAAACATAAGCAGCACAGCAAGCTACCCATATTGGTGCAGTGATGTCACTGTTATCTGGGGTAATCAACAGCTAACTAATTGGACTTAAAACCTTCTCGATGTAAGTAAACTGATGGTGAGTGCCACTGTAAAGTCAGCCAAATAAACATGCCTGGAAAAGACATAGATCCTCGAGAAAACCCTACCACTGTCATACCTCCAGGCAAATATTTCTTACCATATGTTAAACATGGATATATATATATATATATATATATATATATATATATATAGAGAGAGAGAGAGAGAAGACAAGCGAGAGAGAGAGAGAGAGGAGAGAAATGGCATGCGCCAACGCATACTAATCAAGGAATTTCTCGTTGGGAATTACTTAACTGCATACTTTTCAACTGGTCATCCACAGAGAATACGATGACTGAGATATACTGAGTTTGGGGTAACATATCTACAGTTGAAGTACTGCACATAAATCTCAAGGAAAATAGCTGAGTGGGGGGTAAAGGGAAAATTAATCCATTCCTCAACCCTCACTGAGTGAAACTGCCTTATACAACAAAGTGCAATGTACATTGAAGGCTACAATCTCGCCTAGATTTTAGAATAAGAGACTGCGAGTGTGGGTGTTCTTGGGTAGGACAGTCCTGTACTTCAAACCTTCACCCATCAGGGTTTAAAGATCATTGTGAAAATGGGGTTGGAAAGATTGTCAAGTGTCAGGGCTTTATATATCATCTATGGGTGGTAGAGTGTCTTTCAGCCGCCAGCAGCTCTGCACATATGAACAGTGTGCCAATGGGAGCATTCTAGTACAGGAGCTGTGCCAATCAATTAAAGATATGCAACCGCAACCCATAAGGAGGAGAGAAATTGCGTGGTTTACAGGCCAGCTCTAGACTAGAAATATTAAAGACTGGCTACGGGTGAGGGAGAGTATGCTGTTTGCTTGCAATCTCTAGATCCGGGCTGACTATAGTACTGCAGTGAAAATGAAATTCTCACTTAGTGACATCTGGATGCAAATGCTCGACTGGCTAGGTCTTGACTGGATAGATATATGGTGGAATACAGGAGGTCTGGTTCAGGGTTGGAGGGGGACAGATGGGGAGTGTTTTTCTAAACTTGATTGAGAATTGTGTTACAAAATTACAAAAGCTTAATAAAAAAAATCATCAAAATATAATACATACAGTCATTAGATTAATACGGGAATAAAACAGTAAGTAACCTAGGAAGTGTAAGAAGACGTCAGAAATTCTTAATATTAATTTTATATATCTATATTTATCAATAACGTATGAATGCTTTAGCAAGAATGACAATATCTTCAACCCATCATTTCTACAGTGTTACATTTACAGCAAGCTATGTTATAAATGAAAATCTTGGGAATACATGAAATGTGATGAAATACAAACTTTTTTGGTAGCAAGAGAACAGCAGACACAACATAAGGACATGAATTAAGTGAGAATATGATGCATGTGAAAAGGAAAAGAAGAAGAACACAGCATGTCACAAAAGCAGGAAAAATGAGCCAAACTCTGCCAGCACCATTTCCAACATCCAATCAGACAGCAGATTTTGTGCATAAACACAGTCTGTAGGGGTTAAAGGTGGTACATCAGAAAATTTTTTTTTCCTGCCTTCCCCACTAATTCTCCATTGATGTTAGCACAGTATGTCTTTTTGTTTTATTTTTTATTTTTTTTGTTAAATTAATTTTTATTGTATGCTTTTTGCATTTCATACATTTTTTCGAATTCAGTTCGGCCTTATTTCCCTTTCCCTCCCCCCCACCCCATCCCAGATCATGCATTCTGCCATAACTGTCCTGCATCTTTCTCTCAGTTTTTTTTTTCATTTTTAGCTATAAGTGATAATCCATGAGTACAAGCATCCTTCATGCAAAACCTATCTGCAGGCTGTTGTGCCCAAACACCTACAGCCCCACCATCCAGTGGGGGGTGACAGGTTGTTTGTTCAATCAAGTTGATCAAATGAGTGTCCAGACTACATTGCTATTTCTTTAATGACAATATTAAGCATTTCAGGGAGCAAAAGAGTATATGGCTCATATTAGAATACAGTCTGGAAAACAAGAATAAATCTATACCTTCTCTGTTTTTATTCTATATATGTCATAACATTTGCTTTTATGTTCATTTTCTCTTAATTTTGTCAAACATTGCTAGAAAAGTAGGTATTATTTTATTCATCACTATATAATTTTAAAGCTTAAATTTTAAACATAAAAATATTTTTTTGCAATGACAGTTCTGTATCCTCGTACTCTCAGCAATGCTAACCTTGGCTGAAAAAACTATGTCTCATTTGCACATTTGTAAAATGATGAGATGAGGTGGGGGGGAATTTTCATCATATAAACTAGGTAGAGGAAATATCAAATTCTGATTGCAAAGTACTTCAAGAGTTAGATATATTGAGAAGTCATTATACTGTAATCTAATAAAATTTCTGTAAGTAAATTATTGTTTCCAATTTACAGATTACAAAGGAAAGATAACAGTAAATTATATGTCCTAATGTCATAGTCCTATAGCATCTAAGTGGCAACATTTGTTCGCATTTTATTTTTTAATATTTATTTCATACAAGCATTTGTGTTTTGATAAAATCACACACCTCCATTCCCTGCCCTTCAGTTCCTTCTCTACCACCTCTGTAGGATTGTTGGTTTGGGGTTTTAGTTTTTGTTTACTTTTATTGTTTATTTTAGTCTATTTGAGACAGGATTTCCCTGAAGCTACGGCTGGTCTGGAACTCATTAGAGAGACTAGGTACTTGCACAAATATTATGCTCAATAAATTTGTAGAAGTTATCACATAATATGGAAAGGGTTGGTTCATTTTTATATGTATACCAATTATACAGTACACATAAATGACATAAAGAAAACTACCAAAGTGTTTATACTTATACACATTATTTGATTGTAGTGAAATCCTTGGCTTACCTTATTTTTCTCATTTTCTATAGCCTGGTTGGATTCATTCAGGTATGGGCAGATATCAAGCTTTCAACACACATCAACACAGGCACACTTGCTTCCACATTTTCTGTCATTACTTGATGTTTTATTAGCATTAAGAATGCAGGGTTAATGAAATTATCTATGTCTATAAAGGGCACTGTCAACAGTATATGCCACACAATGTTTAATTGGGTATATATTGAAAGAGCTTAGTGATTGAAGATGAAGAACAAAACAGAACCACTTAGTAAATCACAGTAGAGAAAATAGAAGGAATGAAAAATAGAACCCTACCTGGGATCCATCTAGAGAACTTTTCACTCTATGAACATTATTTTGATAATTAGAGCATTTTTATTTTCATCAAGTATAGAAATATTTCAAATGTATACCAATGAGATTTTTTTCTTTCTGGAGTCACTTTTTAAATATTTGCTCTATGATGGTCATAATGTACTGTGAAATGGATAATATTCTCTCACCACTTTCAGTGTTCATTAAGGTTTCCTGTCTTGGGTTAACTATTATTGAGTAAGAAATCTAGCATCATAATGAAAACATTACCTTTGGAACCGTCATCTTTCTCACAACATTAATTTCTTATGACTAAACTTGGGCAAACAACGAACATAAAATGATTATTTGAAATCCAAAACATCAATAGCAAAGATATGGAAGACTAGAGAAAGCAAAGAAAGTTAATGTTGACTGTCTGTATCTTTTTAACCAGAAAAGCAAGAGCACAGTGTTACCTCTTCAAATAACAGCAGAGTTACGGAATCATATTTAATACATAGTAAGCCTGTAACTACTCTTTCATGTTCCATATTATCTACTTAGAATATTTTAATTAGAAGCTCCAAAATGTTGACTACAAGCACGCACACACACACACACACACACACATACACACACACTCACACACATATATGTAGTATATAGCTATAAATCTAGGAGTAAATGAAATACATACTATTAATTTTGTCAATTATAGTTTATCTACAATTGCAATGAGTTTTTCTAAGAATCAATAAACTCTTTAATTAGATAAACTTTTCGCCAAGATGAAATTCTAAAAGGATCTTTGTGAGTTCAAGGCCAGCCTGGTCTACAGAGTGAGTTCCAGGACAGCTGGGGCTACAGGGAGACCCTGTCTCAAAAAGACCAAAAAAAAAAAAAAAAAGACTATTTTAATAGAAAATTATCTAACTTCAACAAGCTTAAGAACTACATCTTTCCATCTGTAGGGTAAAAATTTGAGCATTCCAATTTTTGACATAAAATTTTTATTTTTCAGATGTCTAAACATTTCCCTGAAATTAATGTGTTCCTTTATCATAGAAATAGTGAAAATAAAGTGATGTTTCTTACTACATATTGAAAATGGATACACACCATTGAAAGAAACATCTTGTAGTATATTTTTACTTTGCCACAACTTATGCTTCCAATGAGCAAAGATGATTAAGTTAAAAACCCAAATATCTTTAGTAACTTAAAGGATGACATTAAATCTGTATTCGCCCGTTGAGAGCAAGTAGCTGTGAGCTTCTATTAGGAAGTCAGAGATAATTTGAACATTAAATCATCTTTCCAAATGAATAATTCTTAGTTGTTCAATTTGACTGTATTACACTTCATTAATTATTAAACATTTTCTGTGCAACAAATTAGTTTTAACCATTAAACATTTTACCTCTAGTGTTCCATGGATATTATACTAACCTTGTCCTAAAGTTTGTAGGATGAGGATGTCCATCATATAAGGATAAATAGTCATATTCTTCTTCAAGTGCAAATGACTGAAAAACAATTTGTATTCTATTTCGTTCTTCTGCTATTATTACCCATGTACAGTTCGCACCATTTGGATATCCATATGGAAAACCAGGGCTTTCTATAGTGCCATTAAGTCCTTTTAGAGTTCCACCACATGTATAAATAAATCCTGCAAAAAAGATAGGTAAATAATCATTAATGTCATCTAAAACTTGACGATCCAAGAGATGCATCATTTTGAAAACTTTTGTTTCTTAAGATAATTTTTATAACAAATTCATAATAGTATATTGAAAGCAAGGTAGGTTGTATATGTAAGTAAAATATAAAATATATTAAATAAACAGTGCTAAATTTATCATTTCTTCTACAATCGAAGTCAATAAACATAAAGCAGTTAATAAAATCACCCACTACATATGATTCATTATCTGTTACACTAGTCACTAGATTCTAACAAGCACAGTTCCCAAACATAGTAATTTACTTCACACAATGTCTAACATAATTATGGAAAACAGTAAACAGTATGAATTTTAATTATAAATATTCATTTGTTTTGTTCCTGAAATCCTTACACTCATTCACCTTTTCTTGACAAAATGTGCTTTGCCGCACATAGCTTTGATTTGTGCGTCCTGCATGAGGACAATTTCTTTCCCTCAATAAAGAGATGGGATTTATGACCAGTCTATTCTACTTTCTAACTTTTTTGTATAGTGTGCACTTAGTTTTAAGACGAAGCTTCAAGTTCACTAAACAAAGTGGAGAGATATATATATATATATATATATATATATGATATATATATATATTCTAATCTTTTGCAGTTGGTAACAAGTTGAAATTTGGGACTTAGTTCTGTGGGACTAATTCGAAAACTGAGTATCTGCAACTTTAACCCTCATAGATACTGTGAAAGCTTAACCTTATTTTGTGGAATTATTTTATTTGAATGGAGAGAGAGAGAGAGAGTGAGAGAGAGAGAGAGGAGAGAGAGAGAGAGAAGAATATAG